>JAAAQI020146080.1:0-11373 GCA_011800005.2 Stichodactyla mertensii
GACGCCCAAGAAAAAGCCTTAAGGGACAGTCTCAGCTAAAATGACCCTTTCCTGAAAATCCTGGCTCAAACACTGGGCTCCTAATTATTGAAAGCCTTGCTTTACCATGTAGAGTAATCGACCATCATGATGCTTGGCTGCTCTGCAGTTCAGCGTGTACTTGCGCCACATCAGCATACAGGACTGAAGACCCTGGACCTGTTTGTTCCTAAGGTGTTCATCCAAGATCTCTTGGTTGGTAACATTCCTCGAGAAATTGTCTCTCCAAGTGAAGAACGATTTTGTTAGCTGCGTCAATACAGCAATTGTTAGAGGACAAGAAGTGTTATTATATTCCTTAGCATGACACACATCATATTTGATTGATGGCTTCCGAGGTTCGTATCAAGCTTCACAACTTTAAAACGAGCTTCGTTATCGAGTTTCAATCTTATTTCCTGCGCAAATTCGGAACTATATATTGAAACCGAAGGCTCCACATGAACACACAATTTGCTGAAAGACGTTTACTGACAAATGTCCTAACTTAATTTAGGCTCAACATATTTTTGGATCTGCGCTGGAAATAACTTCAAAGTTTTCTAAAGAAATTCGATCATGAAATACTTCACTTACAAGCGCTTGATTCTTTGATGCTTCAATCTCAGCAAGAGCTCTTCTACATCGAACCTTGGTATGCGCATATCCAAACCAGGCCATTAAAGAACTAGAAAAAAGAAGAAAGAAAATAAAGGAGTTAAAACAATTACAGGGAGGAGGGAGGGAGGAAGGATTATGGAGGGAAGAATGAATGGAAGGCTGGATGGATGGAAGGAAACATGAGGTCAACAGAAGAAGAAAAACGGAGGTAGAGACAACGAAAGAAAAATGAGAATTAAAAGGAAGAATAGTAACCGCAAAAGAGGGAGGATGAAGGTAGTCCAGTCATCTACTCAAAGTTGTTACATTTTTCGTTAACCTTCTGGTAGCGTTAGTCGCATAATGAAGTTTCGCTTTCTGTATCTTGTGAGCTTCTTGCATCCAAAACTTAAACTTCTGGTGCAATACTTTCTTTTCCGATTGTTGACAAAGTTCCATAGCCTTGCTGTTCAAAGCCTTTGAATCTGCCGAAACGAAAGCTAAACATAAGTAAATAATTTGCGTGCGCAAAGCTGTGTGCGCTGATTAAACTACCCTATTTTTATAGTTACTACCTTTTTCTGTACATCGAATCTAATTACGTTTTGCGTCGCATTCAATGCTCGCAGTCCCTTCTGGCTAATCTGCAATCGCTTTGAACTTTGTGCCATGTATTTTAGCTGCAGTGTGATCTTTAGTAAGCGTGTAATCATTTAAGCTACGCGCTACAGTTTTATAAAACTGAGAAATCGTTTGCAAACGCCACACAGTAGTGACAAGCTGTATGTGCTAAGAGTTCGTAAGATTATAAAATCACTGCACTTTACCTTCAGTAATGCTCTTCCACGATCTTAAGAGACGTCTGGCCTGTATAAATCCGAGGAATCAAAAAGTCAATGAAATGATTCTCATGCTTTCAAGCTCTTTTATTTGTACCGAAATAAATGACGTAATGCCCGGAACAGTGTTTAGAAAAAATTAAGTATGCTATAAAAACTACTATAAAAGAGTGGACAATAATTTCCAGTTGTACCTTTTTTCTTGAAAGACATTCATCATACCATCGATAATAAACCTAAAAATAGGAACAAAATTACGAATAACATTTATTACACAAATGTTATGTGATGATCCCCCTAATTAAGTCAGCGATGCAATGAAGGACGACTACAACTCCCAGAATTCCAAAGCGCACAAATGCATCGATAATTTCCAAATCTGTTTTAATATAGTTGATTCCCGCATACTGTATATCTACTACCTACTTTCTTGAGCATGGCCTTTAGATAGTACTTCCCAGCTCGAGCCTCTAGAGTATAGTCTCTCCATTCCATGAAGAGTTCTCTCAATAAATCACGATCCCTCTGTTGCGCATGGCTGATAGCGAGTTGACGATGAATGTAGAGACGACGCCAGAACGAGAAGCTTCTTCTTAGCTAACGAAATAAAATAAAACTGACTTGGAAATGGGATGAGATTTTATGAATTGGGTCGGTGGAGCTTTTCTAAATCTTTTAAGTAGGGAAATGAAACCGAATACATCATAAAACAAGTATCTCAGTAATTTTGTGTAAGAACGGCACAAGATTCCTGAACTTTCTCCCTCCCTTTTCGCAGCTAGTATTGTGCGTGAAGACATTTTTAGAAGGGATTGAAAATTTGAGAATCCTTAATTTTTTATAGCCTGTATCTCCCAAGGCGAGATTTCTAAACGGGGAAGGGTGAGAGACGGCTGTACACAGGTTATATTTTTCGACATCACATCCACGTAACATCGACACGCAATCATACCAGACTAGCTGAGCATCTTTCTTTCATAGCTGATTCTTTTAACTTGTTTTCAATTGTAGCCTGTGCAGTACTTCTCCAAGACAAAAGAACTCTGAAAAACAAAGGAGAAATTAATATCGAATAAAAAAAATCAATCAAGTTTTTCAGTGAATGTACCAATCTGATACTGATAAACACGAGGCTTTCTTTTAACGTCCCTGGTTGAAAGGGACAGGACCGCCATTACCGATAATTCGAACCACGTGAAAATCTGACGTCAACCCCATACGCTAGGTGGTCTTCCCAGCGCAAGCGTGTCGGTCGACCTATTTGATATGGCTACATGTGGCATTCAATGTAATGAATGCAAAGCTTTAGAGTGGAAAAAGGCTAACGTTTGACTAATAAACTTACTTTCTCATGATAGCGTGTTGATATAATTCTTGCGCATGTTCTCGTTGAAGTACTTGGTCGCGCCATGTGTTGAATATTTCCTTCATAGTCTTTATTTCAATTGATCGGCGAAAGTTGCGCCACTGGACGCGTCGAGTGCGCACACCTATTTCAAGAAATATAAATTCTCGTATAGGAATTTTGTAAAAATGCATACCTAATATTTTTAATGACAAGCCGAGAGGTTGACAAAGCTTATTCGAGGGGCCAGCTACAAATGTACTCAGTAGAAATAAGCTACACCGTCTTGCAATGACTAAGAGAGCGGTCTTCGTATGTGTGGAACGTATGGTACTGACTTACAGCACGTACACGGTACAACATGTTGTAACACTGCAGAAATGGTTTCCCATTTCATTTTTCGTGTGAATTATTCAATCACACCTCGTAGTTACGGTCACGCTAAAGTACGGTACAGCTACAGTACGGCTTGGAATTTGCCGTAGTGCTTTCCACTCATACGAAATCCATTCAAATGTATGACGGTTATACGTCAACTCACCGTTAGCCCACTCATGCCAGGCTCTTAGGAGATCCAAAGAGTACTCGATATCTTTGACCTGCAAAAGCATTCCAACAAGTTGTGTTTAAAGAGTAATTAAACCACAATAACGTGTAGAGAGATGTGACTATGGTTTTCTCTCGTTTTCTCTCGCTTAGGACGAGAGTAATGTGCGCACTATGTCAAATTCCTAGAAGAGTAACACTACCAACTGAAAAACTATCCACGTCTAGTCGAACAGAGGCACCTCAAAGTTACCTCAATGAAATCCTTCGCCTTGCGCTCAGAGACAAATCTTTCTTGCCACTCTCGAAATGCCATGGCTAAAACTCTTCTGTCGTTGAAACAGGTTGTTTTCTTCTTGTTGTCAGCCCGTGTACTCGAGTACGAGTGCCAGGTAACGAAGAATCTAAAGAGAAGAATAAAGAATTGAATGAGAACGGAAGTATCTATTAATGATTCGTTTTTTCATGAGTCATTTTCGTGAATATTCATTCATTCATCCATTTCATTTCATTCATTTTTCTTTCCATCCTTTTATCCTTCGCTCGTTTTAATTTTCTTTTCTTTCGTCGTCCTTTATGTCTATTTCTTTCTTTCTTTCTTTATTCTTTCATTTATTCTTTCTTCTATTCTTCCTTCCGCCTTTCCTTCCTTTGTTCCTTTCTTTCTTTCGTCCTTCTCTTCTTCGTTCGTTCGTTCGTTCCCGACTTCGTTCTTTTCTTCTTTCTATCATCTCTTTCTTTTTTTCCTCTTTTTTTTTTCCTCTTTTTCTTCCTTTCTTTCCTTTCTTACTTTGGCAGCAGTCTCTCCAAGTAAAAGCGTCTGGCTTCTTGACTCTTACGGGTCATCAATACCCAGTAGCGGAATCTTTGTTTCAACGACCGCTGGTCGTGTTTTAGCTGTACTTTCTCTCCAATAGCCTTGTGTTTGTCTGTAACTAAGATATGATAAACGATTTCATGAAAAGCCGGAAGATAACCATAACCGAAAAAAGCGGGTAAAGCGTACCGTGTGAACACTACGAATTCAAGAGCATTGTAACAGAAAGTTCACACTGTTTACAGTGAATTTTGAAGCCGTACTATAGTCGTACTGTAGGTACAGTAACCGCAACTGCGCATTCTGTTTGAAAAATTTGCAAGAAACAATGGGAAGCCATTTCTCAATGTTTCTGCACACCGTACCTTGTACCTCCTGTACTGTTATAACCGTACGTTTTCCACTCAGACAAAAACCGCTCTATCATGCATTATCAATCTGGCTTATGAATGTATTATAAAATGAAAAGTATTTATGTATTCATTTGTCATTTATGTACTTACTGATAGCTTTCTTCTGCCACTGTTCTACAATGGTCTGTAGTCTCCTCTTTGCGATAAACTAAAAACGCATAAAATATATAAATAAAGAACTAATACCTAAAAAAATCACTTCATTGTCTCTCTTGTAATTTGCGTTTCTCCGCCTTTATCTTAAACCCACTAGTAAGAAATACATTATTACTATTTTACCTTGTTTTTCCAGCTCCCAAAGAATCGCTTGATAAGAATTGATCGATTCAAGTTCTTTGCTTCTTCCACGCGTCTGTCCTTCATCCTGCGCGTCTCCACGTACGTATGCCACGCCCTCAGACATCTCAACCGAGTGCCATCACGCTGTTGAACCAAGGAAGGATGGATTGGATAAATGTATGGTAGAATTCAGTCATGATCTTTTGGAGAAGCTTGGTATTAGCCAATGATATATTCAAATCATGATATTATAGATAATGACGACACAGCAACAATAACAACAGCAACAACAACAACAGGTGCTACAGTAACAGCAGAAGCATCAACAACAATACTACCTTTTCCTAAGATAATTTTCGTATCTTTTCAATTTAACGTCTGCTCAGGGGCGGATACAGAATTTTTGACGGGGTGCGACTCCAGGATTTTCTAAGTGTGCACCCCCCCCCCCCGTACCCCTCCTCTGGATCCGCCCCTGTGCGTGCGTCTATTTTGTGAAGCTAAGCTAGCTACCAAATTTATACGTACACAAATACCTCTCCTCCAATGACCTTTGTTACTTAACATAATACACAAAGTAACATACCAGATACTGTCTGGCAGCCACCTTGGTATACAGCTCTCTTCTCCATCTTTTCAGAGTACTGGCCATGATGTCTCGTGTCTTCTTCTCCTTGGCAAAGAACAACAAATCTCGCAGGAGCTTCTGTTCTCTGGTATATTTGAGCCATGAGCGGAAGGTCAGGCTGAGTGGGAGGGACCGCCAGTGTAGTATGGTGTCGATGATCACCATTTCCTTGTCTCGTACACTTGCTGACGACATTCCGGACGTCATACTCATGCGTTCGAACTAAGATGAGTAAAACATACCACATGTATGAGGGAGGTGAAAAATGGAAGGACAGAAGGTGCGTATATCGATGGGTGAGTGAATGAATGAATGGACGGATGGACAGATGGGAGAGGAATTGGTAATGGACGGATGGGAGGGTAAGTGGATGGATGCAAGGAATGAAGGATGGATGGGTGGGTGGATAATGAATGGACAAACGGTTTGTGGGTGGGAAAATTGGATGGATGCCTTGAGATAGGGAAGGGGAGAGATGAATAACTTGTGAGAAACTGAACAGATGAATGGATAAGGAAAAAAATGAACAAAATGAGTAATACGATTGTTTTCTTCTTACATCATCATCATCACCAAAACTACAAGATCTGTACTTCTCCAAATGATCAGGCTTCGGAAGTAAAAGCTCTTTGTCCCTCACAGGAGAAAACACTGATTCCAATGAAGCCACACTGGTAGGTAAGCTGAGTTGAAAATCAGGAGGAATGGGGCTAGGAGATGATGTAGGTGTCTGTACAACTAGCGGTGACGTTACTTGCACGTGATTTGACTCTCGTAGTACGGTGATTGGTGAAGCGATTCTACGAGGACTGTCAGGGTGCATTTGGTCGAATCGGCCAGGCAGCGATGCAACCTTAAAATAGTGCAACATGGTAATAATATTTCTTGTTTCACGTGAAATTTCCTCCCGTTAAATGACAGGTATTAAGTGCAAACTACTTGCACAATTTGGCATGTTGTGCCGTCCTTGTGCCGTCATTTGCTGTACACGTAGCTTCCTTCCCAATACATATACTTTGCGAGATATTAAGCCAAAAACAAATTAGGAATAAACATAGATAACTGACAATAAATTCTTACATCATCGTCTCGTTGGCTGACCCTGGGGCTTCGTAAAGGGAAGACACTCCCTGATCCTCTTCTGAATGAAGTTCCGTACCCAGACGATGATAAATAGTCAGATGCGGAAGACTCCAGAGTAGAACGCAATAATGATCCCATATTGGACCCCATAGAGCAGTCAAGGGACAAGCCAGTGCTGAATCGATTGAGCTGTTCGTTCAACTCTTGTTTGATGAAGTTAGTCCAGGCACTGAAGACAGTGCGCATGAGTTTCTCTTTTCGGTCCGCGATGTGGTCTCTGCATGGCCAGGAACAAAAAGATAATTGGAATTGTTAGGGCAGGTTAGGGCAAAGAGGATGAAGGAAGATGGAGGAAACAGAGAATGAGAAAGAAACAGGGTTCATACTCTTTTCATATTTTCAAATTCCATGACTTTCCATGACTTTTTCGATGACTTTTTGTGATTTTCCATGACCAAAATTAACTGATATCTTTTGAAAATTCTCAAAAGTCTTTTAATTTGACAACATTTTATGATATTACAATCAAGTTGAAATATGGCAATGTCTGGATTTAATCTCTCATTTGTATTCATAAAATAAAAGATGTCTAACTATTTCACGCCATGAAAACAATTTTTTATGGCCTTCCATGACCTATACTAAGTTCTTTGACTTTCCAGGCCTGGAAAGCTAACCATCCAAAGTACGTGAATAAATCATAGAAAAGAATACCTATATGCAGGAATCACCACAAGGAGCCCAGAAAAAATTTTCCGAGCTCCAGGTGGGATTCGAACCCACGACCCTCCATTTTCTAGTCGGATGCTCTAACCACTGAGCTACTGGAGACTCTATGGTGAGCAATAGGTCATATGTGGGCCATGAGCTACGGGCTGCCTCACGCAGTCACGTAGACATGTAATGAACACATTAATGGCATAACTGCATCACGCAGTCACCTTAATATGCACCAGGAACAAGTCAACTGGGCGAAGTACCATGCATCCATCCAACCATCCAAAGTACGTGAATAAATCATAGAAATCATGGAAAACTAAATTACGAAATTTCATGATTTTCCAGGAGGAGTGGAAATAAGAGGAGATAACAGGAAAAGAGAAAATAGAGGAGATAAGAGAGAAAAGAAGGGAGGGAAGGAGGGAAGGAGGGAAGGAGGGAAGGAGGGAAGGAGGGAAGGAGGGAGGGAGGGAGGGAGGGAGGAAGACATCGAGGAAGAGAGAGGGAGAAAAGAGGAGTGCGAGAAGGAGGGAGAGTGGAAGATGGAGGAAAGGATATAATGAACTTATTCTTATTTTCTTATTTTAAACCAGCTTTTGCATCAACGGAGAACACCTTCCAACTTTTTTCTCCCAAAATGTTTGAAGCTTGAATTATTAAGCATAAAGAACCAAAAACGCTTACAGAATCTCTAATAAATAATATGTCTTTTAAACCAGGTTGTTGGATATAACTTTTTGAGAACTGTTTCAAAGTTTACAAGCCAGTCTCGTGCAATCTGCGTACTCACCTTGCAATGCTAGCTACAGTAAACCACCGCTTCCAGATGCTGAAGAATCGTTTTAAAGCCAAGCGATTCCTGTTAGATGTCACCTGTTCTTCTATCCGGTTCAAACGAAGTCTTTGACGCACGAAAGACTCCTTCCAGTACCGAAATCCCCATCGAACTAAAAGATCTTTACGAGCCTAAAGTAGAATAAAACGAATTACAATAATATCCATTTAGTTCATGTAAAATTTCAAGGCTTGTAATAAAAAGAGAATTCTGAAAATTTGGAAAATAAATTGTGGGTGTCACCAAAGGAGGTAGGTCATTTCTAAACCATCTTATGGACAAATGATGCAAGTGAAAATATCTAAATGTACTTAAAATGGCTTCTCTTGGCTGTCAGCAGCAAATATTTACCTAATAACAGAATAATTTGTTATATTTAACAATCATTCCATGAAATCGAGTCGTACGTGAGCTCATAGCTGACGAGGCGCGAGCGCCGAGTCGGCTATTAGCCATGTACGACGAGATTGAGTGGAATAATTGTTTCATTATATCCACATCCACTGGATTGTGAGAAATATAGAATTTTAATTGTTTTCAAGTTTAAAAAATGAAATAACGTCAGCGAAACGCTCCGCCATTTTGTTTACTTCTCTACTCATGGGATATGAGCTGATATCCTAGTAGTAGAGGAACCAATCAGAGCGCGCGATTGCTCATATCCAGTGGATGTGGATATAATAATGTCAAATATATTATTTTTCGCGAATGCGTGGCGATTTATGTTCGTTCATGTTCGTTATGTCTACCTGTTCTGCAAGTTTTTGTTCTTTTTCTTCAGCACGCGCCTCGGTATTGATCGTCCACTTCTTGAAATAAACCGACAACAACTGAAGCCTTTCTGCTCGTTCCTTTAGTTTCTGGTGTCGAATTTCACGAACATGCCCTAGAAATATCAAAGAAATTTCACTAAAAATTTCAAAATTTTCTTTAAAAACGTATAATGTTGACCATTTTGCCGTAACCTGACGGACTACCGATCAATTATCGATAATTTACCAACCATCTTACGACAATATACCGAATACACTACCTTGCCATGCTTTGAAAGCTCTGGTTAGCTTGGAGGTTTGAAGGCTTGCAATTGCATTACGTTCTTTTGTCCTCAGCATCACACGATCTCTATAGAATGATATCAATACAGTCAAATGGATTAGATGTTATACGACACTCGTATAAAATGATTGTATGTGTTGGAAATGGTGATGATGATGGTGATGATGGCGGTAATGATGATGATGATGATGGTGAAAGGTGGCTCAATTCAATTTCTGAGGGCCTCGACCGCTCAAAATCGAAATTATATGACGTCATCGTTTTGTTACTATGGTAACGCCGATTGCAATCAAAACTACCTGGAAATAAAGTTCAACCCTTGTCTAGTAAGTAGACAAAATTACTTGGCAATCGGATTATCAATTACTTGGATATCTTTATCAACGATAAAGAAGTAATGTCTGTTTAAAGTTGAGCGGTCGAGGCGCTCACCAATTGAATTGAGCCACCTTAAGGTGATATTGTGGGGGTGATGACGTTGATGGCAGTGATGGCGGTGATAATGATGATGATGATGGTGATGATAATGATGGTGATCATAGTGGTGATGGTGATGATGCTGACGATGGTGGTGATCATAGTCATGATGGTGATGATGTTGATAATGGTGATGATGTTGATAATGGTGATGGTGATGATGGTGGTGATCATAGTCATGATGGTGATGATGTTGATAATGGTGATGATGTTGATAATGGTGATGGTGATGATGGTGGTGATCATAGTCATGATGGTGATGGTGTTGATGATGGTGATGATGTTGATAATGGTGATGGTGATGATGGTGGTGATAATAGTCACGATGGTGATGATGTTGATGGTGGTGGTGGTGATGATGGTGGTGATCATAGTCATGATGGTGATGGTGGTGATGGTGGTGATGGTGGTGATGGTGGTGATGGTGGTGATGGTGATGATGGTGATGATGGTGGTGATGATGGTGATGGTGGTGATGATGGTGATGGTGATGATGGTGATGGTGGTGATGACGCAGTGATGGCAGTGACGGCAGTGACGTCAGCGGTGGTGGTGGTGATGCTGATGATAATGATAATGATAATGATAATGATGATGATGATGATGATGGTGGCGGTGGTAGTGATGATAATGATCATGGTAATGATTAATGATCGATGGATGATGATGATGATAATAAAAATTGTTGGTAATCTAATGATGAAATCTCACCTCCAATACAAGAAGTGTCTGTCAACAAGTTTCTCATCGGCTCTACTTTGTTGATTAACAATATACTTTTGTCGATGAAGGTATAATCTCCACGCATCAAACGCCCTAGAGCACAGAATTCTTAAATTAACTGACACGTGGCCCAGAAATAACCAATAGAAGTACTTGTTAGTACAAATTCAACATTAATTGTTGAAATCCATGACAATTTTGTTCGAGCACAAAAATCAAACTGACCCAATTCCTTCCCATCATACCTTGCGATGTGTTTGCGTTCACGCCTCTGTACCATTGGTGCAATTATCTGTTGCTGTTGATTGGTCACTCTCCAGGCCTGAAATATACGACGCTTGAAGTTCCTTCTCAAGATGGTCCTCACACAGTCGACCCTCTCCTGTTCTTTATCAGCCATCTTCTTCTTCTTTATCCAGGTGTTCCAAGCCACTGAAAACAAAACAAAACAAAACAAAAAAAAACCAAAGTAAATCAAGTCTTAGTTTTCTATTTTCAAGATACTAGGTAGACTGACAATATACTTTCGTTTTTGTTTAACTTCTCCTTAATGCTTTGTTCTTAGGTTTACTTACCCCGGAGTATCCATGTATCACGTATCGGTCTGCTTTCAATCAATGTCTGTTCAAGGTATTTTCTTTTTAACAACAGCTTCCATTCCTCGCACGCTTTTCTGGAACAACATATTTCATCAAAATTAATGGAGAGAAAATATAAAAATTACGCGGAATATGAACAAGACAACCTATTCACAAATATCTTCCATACAAATTTTCTTTCGCGTTATAAAATTTAGAAGTGAATCTGGTAAGTACTATTTACAATATGAGTGACCATGCTGTATTTGGTATACAAGCTCGAGCCGCAGGCGAGAGATTGTAGATCAAATACAGCATGGCCACGTATAATGTAAATTGCTTTTAAACAACTCATTAATATTCATTAGGCCGAAGACAATAGAAAATCATGACCGTGAAGAGTGTTGTAACTTCTG
>JAAAQI020146091.1:0-11372 GCA_011800005.2 Stichodactyla mertensii
GCGATTTCGTGAGATGGGGGGGGGAGGGAAGGGGGGGGGGCTTGTTTTTTTTTTGGAAGGCGGGGGGGGGCTGAAGGGTAAACGGGGGGGGGGGGGGGGGGGGGGGGGGGGTCTTGAATTTCCCTTTATTAGGCCTCATTTCCATTTTGTTTTCTTTTGTTTTCAATACACTTCTGGCTTTTGGTATTATGTTTGAGGGGGGAGGGGGGGGTCATGAATTTTTTTTAAATGATCTAAGGGGGGTACCCGAAAAACATGAATGTTATCAGGTTGGGGTCTGGAAATTTTTTTGCATCAAAAACATTTCTCCTCCACCCCCCACCCCCTTAAATAATGACTGGTCCCTAAAGTACTTTTGTAAACAATTACCAAAGGTTCAAAAGACAAAAAGAAAAAGAAGAAAGAAAGAAAGAAAGAAAGAAAAATATGGAAAGAAAAAAGAAAAGAAAGAAAGAAAAAGCAACATGCACACACAGTGCTGTTACAACAATCTTTCCCCGTGAGTGGATCTTCCGTAAGGTTCGCTCCACACACACTATCACTACATTCAGTATTTACAGCACACAACACTCAATTTACATGTTTTGTTTTTTACGGGAGGAAAACCGGAGAACCCGGAGAAAAACCCTTGTGGCAAGGGAGAGAACGACACATCTAACAAACGCTACTCACATGTGGCATCCGCGGGGTTCGAACCAGCGCGACCTGACCCGTTGGTGGTTCAAACAAAAGGAACTTGAAAAGAAAGCCGAGGTATTGACCTCTTTCATAATGGCGGCAGCTCAAGTAGCAAAATGTTTTTCAATTTTAATGTTTCATAAAAATTTGGTCTTCCATTCGAGAGAAAAGTTTATCCAAGTAAAACTTGAAAGTTTGAGTGAAAAAGTTTAAATCCTAAAGAACTTACAAGCATTTTATATTTGAATTTTGATGTTATGTCATTCGAACTTTCCAAAGTTACTGATCAGTTTTAAAAGTTCTTTCAGATGGTCCAGGTTATTTTAATGAAACATCCTTATTTACCAAGATTAGAAATCGGCAACAGACTAAAGGCAGGGGTTTAGAATGAGCAGGAGACAAGACAAATTACGATGGAAAGAGGAAAGAAGACAATGTAAACGCAGAGGCATTAAACTAAATAACCTAGCTGCGCATTTCCTCATGGCTGGCTCACTACTGGCTCACTATGATTCAGGATTATTTAATCCAACCACATCTTTACCTTCATTACAAATTTCAATACCAATAAGTACAATCAACGTGTATTAGCAAGCAAAGTATCAATGACTGCTATACACGCCTAGAGAACGGAGAAGTTCATAAAACATACTTCAGGGTATTATCAAGACACTATACCTCTGTGCCCTTGATAGTGAAAGCTTAGAAAACACCATTAATTATATATTTCCAGTTTGCTTCTGACAAATAACTGATATTCAGCCCGTCTTAAACTTTAACAATAATTTAAGACTATCTGCGGTAAAATGATTACATGTCAGGTTACACTGATAACCAGGGATACCCGATGGTTATGCTGGGAGATACAATGAAATTAAATAGGTTTCGTAACGCGTGGTCCTGCCACTCTTGACAACGATGTGCTGTGATAGCTATACTTAGTTAATTCGATCAGGTAAGTCACTGGTTCAAGATTTGATAATAAAGGTTCTTGATCCCTTGTTCGGACTTTGCAAATATGCAGACATGCGCTTCGCACGTTTTCCCATCCGAAGACTCGGCGCTCGCCAAATCTATGACCACTCCCTCTCCTAGAGAGTTAATATGGTCAAGCTTTTCTATCAACTCGCTTTCACTGCCTTTGACATCTGGAATGATGAGGAGCGCCGAATGAGGAAAGCCTTTGGCTGCCATGTGAGGCGTAATGAGCAGGAGGGAAGTGCTGCCATTAATCCTGGCATTGACATCAATGACATATTTCTCTTCCTTGTTGGATAACACATCGACGCCAACAACACCGAAATACCCATTTTTGTGTAGGTACTCCTTGACGGGCATCACAGTGTGGAAGTACTTCTTCTTCAGCTCGTCTTGCTCGTTCCAGTCAACGTACCCGCCATCCCATTCGAACTCATCAGTGACGGCTTGCTTTGAACAGCCGAGCCAATGAATATCGCCGGTTTTATACAGATAAAACTGGACGCAGTAATTGCCTGTTATGTCCTCTATGACTTCAGAGATGCTTGGCTCGGGGCATTTCTCCTCGTCACGCAACCTATTGATTATTTTTTCTGCTTCGCTCTCAGTCTTGGCCATGTAAGTTCCTCTCCCTGACACCCCATGGGTGACCTTGATCATGCACGGTACACGGTAGTCATTAACAGACATATGACTAGGACAGTTTGCTCCCATTTCAGGGATGGTTAACTTGGAAAGTAATTTATGGTGCACGTCGGGATCGATTGCGTGCTTTTCTCTGGG
The DNA here is from genome assembly GCA_011800005.2 of Stichodactyla mertensii. Lineage (NCBI taxonomy): Eukaryota > Metazoa > Cnidaria > Anthozoa > Actiniaria > Stichodactylidae > Stichodactyla > Stichodactyla mertensii. Next base: position 2,440 of record JAAAQI020146091.1, read on the forward strand.
CAGCCACTGAAGGGGAAAGTAAGTAATAAGCTGGTTGTCGCCAGTGTCTTCTGTAAGTAAGTCACGTTTGTCCGCCTCTGGGAAGAACGTCACCCACTTCTTCCAGTGGGTCATCAACTCATCAGTGGGAAAACAACGCATGAGAAATGGGAGTTCATTCCCCGCAACAAATGAAATCTGGATGGGCTTGAGCCTCTCGGCGAAAAAAACTGGCCAAGGTGGGTAGTCATGGATGATGTAGCGTTCGTCATTACGGAACTTGGCCTGAGGATTAAAGGAAGATGGCCTCTCGGGCAGGAAGTAACCGTTGGGCAGATCTTTGGAGTAGAGGCTTCCTAGGGTAATAACATCGGGAGTTTGGGTCTTCAAAGACTTGTTAAAAGCGTTTTTGTCACAGTATTTCAGGTCGCCATACGAAACATCGGTAGGGTTTTGAGAGTTGTCAATCTTTTCCATTGAGCGGTAAACGTAAGCACAACTGAAATGGCAAAAAAATGTCATAGTTGTTAAAAAAAAAGTGGTTCGAATTGATTAGTTAATTGATTAAGAACTCGTAGAAAATGCTTAAGAGTCTGTCTTATAATCAGTTGGGGGATTTAGAGTGGATTTAGTACACCTTTCTGCATTGAATACCAAAGAGAAATTACATAGGAAAACAAAATCGCGCGCTTTAAAAAAATGTTCTTCTACTTTTTAAACCTGATTTTTCTGCTTTTCTTTCTTTCTTCCTTTTTTTTTTCCCCTTTTCTTTTCCGTATTAGCATACTATCTTGGTCTCAGATTAAAGAAAATAAATGGAATACGATTCGTTCGAACCTTATTGTTCATTTTCACTTTCATCTAAAGTGGGCTCCCTGAAACATTGGTAAAATTATTGCACAAATTTGTGAAAAGATTACGATTGCTTGCAGATAAGATGCAAATGAGTCATTATGCATTGTATTGACTCGATAGCCTCACTTGAATGATTCTTAAAATAAAAGATTATCTCATCGCGGGCTCTTCTGTAATAACAGCTATTTTGTCAATTTAGTGAAACCAATTTAGTCTAATCACTGAACTGCAAATGGGTGAAAAATTCAGTCAGCGTAAAGAAGGCGAGATGTGAAAACTGAATTAAGGAAACAGAAATAAGGAATTTTTGAAGTCTTTAGGAATTTCAAACAGGAAGAGAACATCTTACATATACTAGTCTATCATGGGATATTGTTTTCTCGCGTATTGTCGTGATGCACTACTCAAAGTAAACCACCACCCCCCACCCAGGGTGGGGGGATGTGGGGCTTAGGATCACATTTGTCAAGCAATGATGCTCCAGGAGGTGGGGATAAAACGAAGATTTGACCTAATGTGGGGCGATGGTGGGGCAGTAGGTTGGGAAATGACTGCAGTTGGCCAAGGAAGCCTCGTAATGAAATATTTTTTGGTGTAACCTTTTTTTACATGTTCATTTCTTGACAGTGGTATTTGATACTATTCTATACAAGTTAAAGGGTGATAAGAATACTTTGCTAGATGTACATCACAGTTAATTAACTATGATGTTCATTCAGATGTCTAGTGATTCGTTCTCTCGCCAACAAACATCGACAAGACGAGGAACAGAGCAACGAGAAGAAAGACTTTAGTGCAGTTCATCTTGGTTGGTGATAACTTGGTCTCTTGTGAGATCTTACTGAAGCCTTGAAGGTTGTTTCTCCAAGTGATTCAAGGGTTAGAATGCAAAGTAGATGAAACGACAAGCCAAGTTTTATACCCTTTATGACTACAATTATACCAGCCATTACAGCTGGTCTGCTGCATCATTTGATACAAAAGTCATTGTATTCATATCAACCAACCAACAACCACCCAGCCAACTCCAGGCACTAAAAATAACTTAGCTTTTTAATCAGACTAAAGTATAATAACTTAATCAAACAAAGGTGAAGGTTTGATTGGAGTTTGTTTGGAGGGCACTTTATATGCCCAATTTAGCTTTTAAAGAAATAAGCTCTTATCTAGCTTTGGTACAGTCGCTCTTAGGTGTTGGTCGCTTTAGAAAGGTGAGTTCCGTTCAGTTGGAGTGGCTTGAGAAAGATAAATAAGCTTAGAGCAAAGCGCGCGTAATATCAACTGGTGTCCATCCCAAAGAAATATGTTCAATGGCTATTATAGTACCATCAGTAAAGGATTGCGAAAAATCGTAGAATTTTAGTGCATATGGAAAAATAATGGCAGCCAGCATAAACAGATATATACTGAGTAGAAAAAGCTAACGAAAAAGAAATGGAACATGCAAAAAGAACAACAAGAAAATAGTGGTAAAAAGCCAAAGATGAAGCTTGATGGAAAACAAGATTTTCGCTAGGAAGAAAATAGATGTGAGCAGATGCCAAGGCGTGGGCACGCGATTCCCGCTGAGCAAAACAAACGGAAATCAATTGAACCAAATAAAAATAATAGCCTCCCCCGGCCCGCTGATAAATTAAGCGGATCTTTAATAATAATCCAATATTATCCGTAGGGATGGTACTAATTCTATACTATTGCTGAGAAAGAAAGGAATCAATAATCACTAAAGCTGTTTGATACAAGTTTAAATCTGAGGTGAAGGACCGTTTAGAAAAATCAGTCTTCAAAAAGTGCTCCAAATCGACGAATATGGAAGAGGACGGTTTTTAGGCTTACAATCAACTTCATCAGTGAGAGCCTTACTTAAGCTTAAGCACTTAATTATTCTTTGATGGAAAATGAAAAGGCAGAAAAGAGCAGTTAGTAAAACAAAGTTAGTATAAATTTTTGCTTTTTTGGTTGCTTTTAATTCATTGCTTTTTCCGGTTTGCTCTTTTATAGTTCAGAGTAATTCAGGATAAATAGAAATTTAATTTAGGTTTGCATCGCACTTTGAGGTGAGCGATGAGGAAAAATAATAGGAAAAAAGAAAAAATAAAAGTCGCTTTGACAGTAATCTCTAAACCTAATGCGCCTTTAAGCACAGCGCAAGCGTTCAAAGTTGTTATGAAATTCCAAAATCCCCTGAGGATATATTGGTTGAAATTTCCATAGATTGAGATTACACCTACTTGCAAGAAGGTTGTCATAGGAAAAAAGAACATTTGTAATTTAGTGGGATAGGAATAAATTAAAATGACAAAAGAAGATCACTGAAGCTGTACTCTTTCTTTTGTCTTCGGAGTTAAGCTTCAATGATCTTCTTTTGTCTTATAATTTATTCCTATCCCACTAAATTACTAAAGTTCTTTTTTTCTATGACAACCTTTTTGCAAGTAGGTGTAAACAAGACAAAAAATTCATTTCTAATCATGGAATATCTTCATCATTGCTATTAACCAGCAATCAAACCAAGGAGATATTATAGGAAAATTTAAATGAACATGTACATGTTTAGTGTCAGACGAAGGCAACACGGTGGTACAGCATACAATCATTTGGTTTCATTTCACTTGTGATCAAATGCCTCACCAGTACAATCAATATATACCCATTTTGCAAGGTTGTTCAAAATAAAGATACAGATGTAATAAAACTGAACTTGCCATATTTTGGTCTTGCAGAAAATCATGTCTAAACATACCAGAGTCTACAAATCTCCTCCCTTTTCTTCTGTCACCAGGAGGAGTTTAAGAGGCTTATCTTGGAGGGTAGTCTGAACATGGTTACTGGCATTTGTATCTGATGTGGCCTCAGGGGTAGGGGATTTGATGGTCATTTTTACACCACTATGTGGGACAGACGCAGAAAAGCCTTTTAATTTCTTTCGTTATAAAGACATCCATCCGTTTTTAAGCTTAATATTTTGTAAACAAGCTCTTTTGGGGCCAAAGAACAAAATATCAGATGTGGGCCAAAATTCAGTGAATACGATTTTGAGATATAATGCCTTGTACTTTGGGAGAGGTGATATTTTGATCAGCAGAAAAACTGACATTTTCGTGAATATCTCCAAGTAGCTTTACTCTAGTTCGACAAGATTTTGTCACAAGTTTGGAGCAACAGTGAAACAAATGAAACGCTTATAGTTTTGGCGTATCGCCTCCAGTTAATTTAAAAAATCGTGAAAGTAGCGACCTTGTCGTTTTTCTGCTCTGTCACTGTGGGGCATTAACCAACATTTGCACAACCCAATTGTCAAGTGCCCCACTAATCCCCACCCTGTCCCGGGTTGGGGGTCAGGGGAGTGCAGCTTTACTTTGACTAGTGCATTTTTATTGATGAATCAGGGGAAGCCTACTCAATACTGTTGTCCAGTCAGTTTAGTGGTTCTTCAACCTTCAACAATTTTTCAACAAAGTTGTACAAAATTTGTTAATTTTTTAAATTTGTATTTCACGGATATGCTGTTTTTGTGGCTACTAGCTTCCAATGGAAGCGTAGCCACTATTTCATCGTTCGTGTAAGAGAGTAGGTAAATCGGATGATTTCCGTAAAGAACGAAATCTAACGATTTCGTAACGATCCAACTATTCGTTGAATAGCTTCCAATGGAAGCGTAGCCACTATGTCATCGCTCGTGTAAGAGAGTAGGTAAATCGGATGATTTCCGTAAAGAACGATAATCTAACGATTTCGTAACGATCCAACTATTCGTTGAATTCGGAAGGTCTCGGAATTGGGAAACGTTTTCCAATTGGTCTCCGACCCGACTCTCTCCGACTCCCGATCAAGAGTGCCGTATGATTATATCTCAAAACAAAGTATTTTACTTTCAGGAGATATCGAACTTAACCCTGGTCCTACATAATCTAGTTTGCAAGATCGTTTTAAAGGTTGGCTATTCTATACAAACATACACAGCATTCAATGATGCTTTAGATAGTTTTCTTAATGTCAAACCCCAAAATAGACAAAACTACTGGCTCTAACATGACCGATGATGAAATCAAGAAAGCCATCTTGACTACATCAAAAACCAAATTTCTTGTTGAAAAATCCACTAAAATCATATCTCAGTTTCTATAGATTACAGTTAACATACAAATATTGTTGTTAAAATGTTGTTTTTGAGTGTAAGACGACTCTCCTCAGAAACATTTTGATACACAAGCTAGTTTTCAACATTCAATTTCAAACCAGTCCTTGGCAGTATTGACTATAGATCACAGTTAGTATACAAATATTGTTGTTATAATGTTTTATTTCAATGTAAAAGGACTCTACTCAGAAGAATTTCCATACACAAGCTAGTTTTCAAAATGGTTTAAAACTAGGGCTAGATTATAGAATACCCCGCAACTTCAGATAGCTATCTAGAATATATAGTGGCACCGTGGTCCACAGTTAATAACCTAACCACAGGTTTCCCATACTCACACAACTTGGGATTTATGGATCACTTACTCGCTGTGTTATCAGTTTAAAAATATATTATTTGGTTCTCAAGACTCAATCTATCGAAATATTATCAACAACAGAAAATTTACATTATTATAACTAATTATGGGTTGTATTATGCGCCGTTCGCAATAGTCAAGCTATCGAATATATTATCAACAACAGCACATTCACAGTATTCTAACTAAGCATTTGTTGTATTATGCGCCGTTCGCAATAGTCAAGCTATCGAATATATTATCAACAACAGCACATTCACAGTATTCTAACTAAGCATTTGTTGTGTTATGCGCCGTTCTCAAAAGTCAATATTCTATCTAATTTTACGTCGTGTTATTTTCTCCGAAGTTAAACAATCACAAACCTAATTCCCACCATGGTGAATTTAGCCAGCCTTTCCAACTTTAGCACTTTCGCACCGGCTAAATCTAATCCTATCACCGAATATCATTATAAATGTCACCGCCTATACAGATATTGCAACGCGTTCCGTGAGTCGTTTTCAAATATTCACGAGTCTAAATATATCAAATGCATCAACACTTTCTAAATAATATGTATTCACACTACAACGTATAATTTCTTTGTACAAACTATCCTTTTACTTCACCCCCCTTCTTATTAGGGTTCACATTTTAAAGGAATATACATTCTTCATACCACATTTACAAGGTATATTGTCTTCATACAACTCTCAAAACAATACAAAATTTATAATTTATACAAATTTTTCACATCATTTAGAAAAACCAAAAATAAATCTTCCTCCTTATGTTCGTAACGCCACATAAATTCCGCTAAGTAAGAGGAGAAAAGGTACTTCCATAGTCCAAAAGCAGGCAACTTCGCCTTCGCTTGCCTCCAATGGCCTTCTATTTGAACATCCACACATAGTTGTAGGATATCCTGGAACAGGTAATACTTATTATTTGCATGTAATAAATTCATTCAACATACTCATATCTCACTGACAACAGCCCTTATTCTTTTCTCGCATGAAAATCATCTGCTATCTAACACGCAGGACATGGACCACTGGAAAACATAAACATGGGTGACTGTATCATAAGCAAGACCACATCTTCAGGCTTAGTTAAATTTCTCGCCAACAACAAGAAAGGCATGATTCTGTCGCCAGAAATTTTTGACGTATTCAATAAACTTCTCAAATCTGATGAGCATAATGCCACAGGAGATGTGCAACTTCTCTGCAAATTGTTTTCTGGTGAAAAATCTACGCATCACTTCTCTACAGAAAAGTGCAGAACCATCAAAGAGAACACTCCGTTTAGTATTTTGGGATCGACACAACTATCAAATGCTGCTAAATTGTTCGCAAAAATGGACCATGTACATGGACTTGTAGATAGAATTCTCCTTTCAACGGCCTCTTTCTCTGCGACCAACTTTGTCTGACATGGAGACAGCTAAACAATGCCTTGGAGATGAAGTAGTTGATGACCCAGGACTTCTTCCAAAGAGTTTCGGCCAACATCGAAGATTCCACCGTTTTCACATTTGACTCAAATGCAAAACGAGCACTTCGTGATACAATGGATGATTTTGTTGGCGAAGTGAATGAAGCCATATTGCAAGGCTAAGTTCCGCTGAAGTTTAAAGCACCGGAACTCATTCCTAGGATTGCAACAGTAATGCACGTGTTCAAGCACTTTATGGAAGAAATGTTAGATGGCCAACCTGCTTGACAACCACCAACCACCATTCCTCATACCACACTTGCAAATGCTACTCTTTGTTAAACATCTTGAATCACGGAAAGAAATACTCTGTCAGGTAAGTAGCAATATTTCTATTATCACCATTATTAACCTTAATAGTGCCTTAATGCTCAAATACGAAAATTCTTAAACTATTTAATGGTAAGCTTCCTTTCCGGCCTCTAAAATGGAAATAAGAATAGCCAGCATCATTACTATTGTATGCGCATTTTCAAACACTATTCACTCAACGTGATATGCAAATATTTTTCTATCTTTAAAAAAAATATTTTTATCTTTCATTCATCTTACAGTTTCTTAAGGAAATTACTAACGCCGCATGTGAGAAAACAGTCCACCAGCCTACAGTCGACACGATCCGGCAAAACGTCCTACTCACGCAGGGACCAGTCATCACCTATAGAGTTTTCAAGCATGGAAAGCGGTCATCTCGATGCATTGCTGAACCAGAGTACACGAGAACCATCCAATCTCTCAGCAACGATGGCTTTGGAAGAGTTGTTGAATTTTTTTGTCCCAAGAGCAAGAAGGCAGTGTAAAGTGTTCGTTAAATCAATTCCTGATCAGTGGCCTAGTTCGATTACGAATTTAAGTAGACACGAATTAGATGACATATTGCGCAAACCTTTACACAAGTATATTATCCCTGCGATGCGTACCTATCTTGAAGCTAATGGACACTTCAAAACTAAATTAGAAGGTAACCCGTTTCTTGTTTTACGACATTTAAAATCAAATCCTACACAACCATGGTTTTCACCCTTACGTCAATTAGGTATAGTCTTATCATTCACAGAATAAATTGCAACCTTTTTCAATTTTCAAAGATTTCGAATTCCAAGGTCTTTGTACCATTTCAATCATTATGACGCATTAACTTACTGCGATTTTCATAATTTCGCGGACACCGAAGTTGTAAGTTGCCCGTTGGAATTTGCTTTTTCACTGCCGCCAGTCAAAAATATAAAAGGTACCGGCCGTTTTTTTTTTATTGACGGCAGCGAAAACGCCGTTTTGCACGTTGATATTTTAACTTCGTTGTCCGCGTATATGAAAATGGCAGTAAATCAACATTTTACGTAAATTCCATGTTGTATGTATCAAGGGGTTCTTTTAACCAAATGCTGAAATTAAACATAGATGTTTCTTTTCTTATATCAGTATTATTTGTATATCAGTATTATTTGTATTCAATATCAATATTGAAATACCACCATTAAAATTTTATACTCTATTGTAGTGTTTTTCCAGTTATTCCATTAAATAATTCAAGTATAAACTTAATCATTACACGCTTTCGTTCGACTAGCGCACTGTGGACCACGGTGCCATCCATTATACACCTCTTGCATAATAGCAGATTTCTGATGTGGTAAATATGGATCTTCTCCAATAAAATAACTTATACCATCTGAAAGAACTCTTAAAAATCAGTAGAGTGCTTTTAGTCACACTGTTGAATAGTTGACGTCACCTAAATTAGATAACTACTTACTATCTTAGGTGACGTCACCTAAATTCAAAATTCACGTGCCAACGGTCTGAATATCCGGGGGGAAACGATGATACAATCGAACGTCTCTACACACATTCTCTGGTAAAGTAAGCCCCCCGAATTTGCACGACCGTTATTCTGGCGCGCATTTACTATTTTAGGTGACGTCAACTAAATAGCTAACTAAATTAGATAAATTTATCTAACTATTCAACAGTGTGACTGAAAGCACTCTATGGATTTCAGAGATCAGGCCTTTCTGGCCTCGTTTTCATGTTTTCACACAACTTGAAATGCTTGTAATTCCTTAAGGATTTAAACTTTTTCCCTCAAACTTTCAAATTTTACTTAGATAAACATCTTCT
>JAAAQI020146113.1:0-11371 GCA_011800005.2 Stichodactyla mertensii
AATAAGAAAGCATTTTACAAAGCATTCTGGTAGTGGTAGTAAAATGACGCCATCGTGCAACTGGCCTATTAAATTAATTACAATTAATTACAGATATAGTTCGCCAAAATAAGACATTTTCTTCGTTTTTTTTTTTTTTTTTTTTTTTTTTTTCTCCAAATCATTCCAAGTTATAACCGAACCAATCGTACTTGCTTAAAATTAAAAAAGAGTAATTTGTTGTTGTTGTTTTCTGGTAAACTAATATCAAGGATAAATAGTTCGACTTGGTCAGGATCATTGCTGGACTTTCGTTTCGATCAAAGCAATCGAATTGACCAACTTTAAACTTTTGGATTAAATAAAAAATCGGATGTAAAATGACATTGTTCTTTTCTTGCTCAAAGAGGTGTAATATTATAAAACACCAACGTCTCTACGTGTCTAGTCTACGGATATATTCCAAATGACTTGTCAATTTACATAAAAGACATCCATAAGTAATGTCACTCAAATTTGCTGAAAACTAGCTTGGACTTGAAATCGAATTTCCTGGGGAAAAAATGCTGAAAAAGGACACCAAATATGGGAAAAGATTATCTGAAAATACAATAAGACGGCGTAGATATCCAGCTTCGTCAGTTTCGAGTCGTGTTGAAGAGTTGCTGATATTTCAGTAGGAACTGAATATTGAACTTAAACCACCACCAAGATGGAGCACTATATTTTATTCCTACGGTTAATATTTCTCTGCACATTCGTACATATTACACACCAAAGCACTTCAATTACCCCTACTGGTGAGTAATACCAACAAATTATATATTTGAACCTGCAACTCATTTGAACATGTTTGTTTAATCAAACGCAAGAAAACTTCCCCTCTGGTAGAGTTCGCAAGATTTTAGCAATGGACCGCAAAGGGTAGAGATCCATTAACTTCTATTAATAACTTGATAACTTGATAAAAAATTAGCTTAAAAACTGATCAACGGTGCCTAAAAATAATCAAATTGTAATAATTGTATCAATTAATACCCTTGTTGCTAACCTCTTGCTAGCTAACCTATGGATCGAAAGTGATATACTGTGGAGAATTTTCGGCAATTTTTCTCAAAACTAATTTTTTGTATTAGACGAGATTTTATCGCTCGATATACCCTCATTAGGAGTAATCTATGCTTTTTGGCCAAAAAAGAAAAAGAAGGGGAAAAAAAGCAAGTATACAATGAAATTAATGAATTATAGACGATAATTGTAAAAGTTATAAACGAAGATAACAAAACGTTTATTGAGTTCGCTATATTTCTCGAGTCACCGTTTCGAAAACTATAAGGAATTTCCGTATGCTTCATAGCCTAATTACATCCGTCAAATGTGCAACTAATAAATTGATAACACTTTATGATTATCTAAATCCAATACATGATAGATATGAATAATCAATGTATAGGATGAAGGTGTGAAAACTGGTTTTAATTGGTTTTATTCAACTCACAAATTATTTCTATTTCCTTTTCCTTTTTACTGCTTTCCTAAGCTTGAAAAAGTTTAGAAAGGATATAAATTATAAATTAATTATTACAAAGTAAAAAAAAAAAAACTAAATAAAAAGGCATCAAGGCGTAAGGGTGTCTTCAGCCGTCCTCTTCCTCGAGGCTCCAGCGCCATACAACATAAATCGGAAGACCCGTTCAGACGTGTCTCCGCTAAATGACTAAGAACATTCTGAAAATGAAACCAGTAGGCTCGAACAGGACAATTCGAGATTTTAAAATATAACAATCCCCTCATTTCGTATTTGTCGTAGACAATAGCAGATATTATGGTGCCAGTGGTTGAGATGCAAATGAGACACTACGTACTGTATTGACCCGATAGTTTCACTTGTATGATTAACAAAAGAATGACTTGTTGCAGGATCAACTGTAATAACCGCCATTTGCTCTATTTGTTATAACTATATTTTTGTAAACATTTTGTTAACAACTCTCTATCGAGAATTTATGAATGTCATTGGCTGTCCAAGAATCCACTATAGGGGTTTGCGCATTACATGCACCACCAACATGACCGCCGTGCCTTTTGATGGAATTCAAAGATGGGAGCTTCAAACGTCCTGTCCACCGTTACAAAATGGTTGATGTTCCTTTATTGATTATTTCCCACAGAGCTTCAGCTGATACCGGATACTAAGTAAACCTGAATCTCACTACTTGTTAGTTGCTATTAATCATCATGTTTCCGTTTTAATCACTAAAATAGAAACAATGGTAGGTGTTACAAGAAGTTCCGTTGTGTCCACTCCCAACCCAAGTGAAAGTGTGACGTTACTGCAGTCAAGTATAAGCGCCACGTCAACTCAGGTTCACATCTCCACTGCAACAGTTCGCCCACCAATCACAGAAATACTGTACTGTATGTTGAAATATTACTGTTGGATATTAAATAGATTATTACATGTTAAGAGCTTTATATCATTTTTATTTACGAGTTTTCTGTATCATATCCGAACGAGTGAGTCTGCGAGCGATGTGAGCATATTTATAGTCGATACAATAACACAGAAAAATAATTTATTGTTCAAAATATCATTGGGCAGTTTACAGTGAAGTGATATCGTATCACTTCACTGATATAGATTTTATTCACAGCTTTATCTCACGGATATCGATCATATATGTGAAATTAAATATTTTCTCTTAGTTAATCAGTTGATTAGTCAGGATTTGATTTTATGTTTATTATTTAATTGTTTTTATTTTCATATTTATTTTGAATTTTCGCATTTCATTTCGAGCTATTTTGTGCTTACGTTGCTCGCTTGCTTGCTTGTTTGCTTGTTTGTGTGTTTTCCTGGTTTCCCTTTGATCTGTTATATATTCGGCTTTAGTGAGTTTTTACTTTTTGTGTTGCTATGTTGTTAATTGTTGTTGTTGTGTTTTACTTTGTCATGGTTGCATTCTTCTTGTCAGTTTGCTATCGTTAAAACTTACACACATTAAAATGATAATGAAACAAAAATTATCAAAAAGATTAAAATATATACATTATTGTTTTTAGCCAAGCCTGTAATCGTGCAAGGTCTGAAGGAAACCACCGTCAGAGAGGGACAGAAACTAGAAATGAACTGCAGAGCCACAGGGAACCCAAAACCCTTTCTCATCTGGCAAAAGGAAAATCAACCATTGAAGAACACATCGAGGATCATGATAAGACATGACAACTCCTTGGTCATTTGGAATACTTCGAGACATGACGCTGGTGAATACCACTGCATTGCTAAAAATGCTGTAGGTCTGGAGTCCGCGTCGACTGCCTTAGTCAACGTTAATTGTGAGTACAAAAAAAAAGCTTACAACAAAGCTACGATGCAAGGCGCGCGCGCTCTGATTGGTTAATTAGCGTGCGCACGCATACATTCATAGCTCGATGTACTGCATGCTGACGATCAAGAATCGCGCGGCGCTATGTATTGAGAATTTCGTTAGAATGAAAGACACAGGATGACCACATGACACAGGTTAAACACTGGATACAGTCTGACTTAACAGTGTTACCACTCGACAGAGAGATATCTAAGGCATCTATTTTATTCTTTTGTAGATATATCAGACGTTAACATAACTATCGATGAGACGGACCCGGCACACGAAGGCACCAGCGTCAAACTGACATGCTCTGCTCATTCCCACCCACGCGTCTTCTTCAGTTGGACTAGAAATGGTGAAGAAGTCGAGGGTTACATGATTCAGATTACAGTCAGAAATGGACATTATGTTGGCGTTCTTCATCGGGGACAAATAAGCCGTGAGATGGGTGGAAACTACACATGTTTTGCTCAAAACTATGATGTAGGATTATCCGCTACTGCTAGCAAATCCCTACACGTCCACTGTAAGTACCAATACTGTGTTGTACTTCTAAACGCTGTTTTGATGTTTAGGAAATAATAAACTTGAAGCAGGAGCACTTTGGGTATAAAACTCTTGCAAAAAGAAGGCGAGCTTGCGCATTCACTGGTTCCTTATTCTCAACTTTCATTTGTACTAACATAAATGATGGAAAGGTATTCAGTTTGTCACTAGCTTAACAGGGAACTCGGAAAAAAATTTGAGACTCTCTGACAGGGTCCGTGACCTTCCGGATACCGCTCGGATGCTCTAGCACTGAAATACAGAAAGACTCTATTATTTCTTTCCCAGCTGAGCATCTTTCTATCTTAAAGCAAATAAACTACTTTGTCCCGTGAGAAATGAAACATACAACTATGACCTTCAAATGTGACGCAAATGAGCCAAAACTAAATACATATAGGTCTGACGGACCACAAGAAAGCAGTGTATGGTCAAGCACAGACATATAAGTTTTACAGCATAAATACTTTTTCTTATTAACCTGCAGTAGCTAAAAAGCCGACATATCCACCATCAGAAGATATGGAAGCAACCGCTCACACGATTGCAATACCGATACACAACATCAAGTATCTTGGAAACGGGAAGAAAGTCAGGTATTTCAAGCTACTAATTATTACAAACAAAATTCAATATAGACTGCACAATAGATAATGGATTACTGACTTCTCAGAACAGCGGTGCAAGATGAAACTGGATGGGAACTGGGAAGCGGAGAGGATGGGCTAAAATCTAAAAATATTGATACGACATCCCAATCGTTGTTACTACAGTTAAGCCCCTGTTTTAAAAATGGTACAAGTGAGGCTGTGGGATCTTTAGCGTGCTCATTGTCACGCTGGCATACAAAATATCTGTCAATACCCTCTTTCTTTCTTTCTGCCTCGACTTACTTATCGTGTGTTCTATTTTCTATGTAGTGGTAAAAAAAATACGTTAGTGTTTTTGTTTTACAATTCGCCTTTCCGAAATTCAATGAAAGACTGGGCACGAACTCTTTATCGCCCCCAAAATCAATCCCAAAATCCAATGAAAGATGGCGACCCGTCCACGGGCTGTAGGAGAATGTTTGCTTTGAAACGGGGAAAATATTTGTTAGTCGATCAAATAAACCACTTTTTACTCACTTAGATCTGTCTGTCCTTGTTTATTTATAGTTATACAAGTCTCAGACAGATCTAAGTGAGTAAAAAGTGGTTTATTTGATCGACTAACAAACATTTTCCCCGTTTCAAAGCAAAGATTCTCCTACAGCCCGTGACCCGTCCCCACATTCAGCCCCACGATTCCGTGCGACACTAGTTCGTTTCCAGTCCTCTGAATTTCGGAAAGCCAATACCGTGAAAAAGAGCAATGGTTTTAAGGTATTTCATAGCAGGTATGCTAACACCATGTCAAAGGTGTGGTTAAGAATGATTCCAATAAGTCTGTATTGATAAAAAATAAAACTCAGGCTATTCCATCTACAGATACGTACAGGTGATTGTACAGCAACTCAAAGATGGCACTCTTCCAAAGAGGCAGCCTTCATCTTACAATCAAGAAGAGTTAGGACCTTACAATGGGAGTTCCGATGCCTCGCCTTACATTGCTGCAGTCTTAAGCATTGAAGAGTATAAAAGTAGTTTTATTTTAGGGGATAACCATGTCTACTCCGATGGAAATCAAGGTAATAAGGAAAGAGGTGAGTAATGCTTATCATGATGCTAAATCGATCCTATATCCATTTTACGTGTGGCGCCGGCATGATATGACTTCTGAGACAGTAGCGTAATGTTCAATCAGTTGTGCACAATTGCTAAAGAAAAGTAACCCGAAATTTAACGTCATGCTTTCAACCCAAGCCCGATTGACTAATGTACAGTCACCGTATGTAGTTGTTAATCTTTCTAATCGATTTTCTTCCACAGATGATAAGGTGTATCGTAATGTTCCATTACGTCCAGACAGGTACTACACAGCCTTCCAGAGAATGGTATCACATGATCAAGATTACGAATCACTAGACTGGATCCACCCAACAAAAACAGAACGAGAGGATGTCAAGACATCTAGCACTGGGAGTAACCTTGGTCTAATACTGGGGATCACATTCGGTTTGATATTACTCATTGGTATCGTTGTTTTTGTTGTCTTACGTCTATTCTTCGCCAAGAAACCAAAATCCCCGAATAACAGCACCGATGCCTTGGAAATGTACCCTGAAAGAGAAGTGTTTGAACCACTGGAACGCCCAGCATGGCGAAGAGTCAAACTTTGATATCAATATTACTAACTGAGTACATAAGACTTGGTGTATATCCACTATGGAATTATATTAATTCAAAATCAGAGCAGTTATCGGATAAGATAATTTATGTATCGGCTATTAAGCGTAATTGCAAAACATATGGATTTAACGCTAAGGCTCTCTGAGTGTACGCTTGTCTTGTTCGTTCCAATCGAAAGTCCTGTCAAGTGAAGTCCTGGGTCTTATTCTACAAGTACCGATGTCTATGATGATGATGATGTTAATGTTGTTGTTGATGATTATGATGATGTGATAATCATTGTTATGATGGTAATGCTCATAATGGTGATGATGATGATGATGATGATGGTAATAATGATGATGATGGTGATGGTGATGATATTGACGTTGATGATGATAATTTATGATGATGATGATGCAATATATATATGTATTAATTGGCTCTTAACTATTAAAGGTTTTGCTAAAGTGAGCTGACACTAAAAACTACCGCTTGACATGGCAGTTTCGATTTCAACGAACTGTTCAACTAAATCAACTTCGAACGACAGTAGCCAATATCGGTGTACGAATTTTTTAATCTGCGCCATAATCAGCTTCCAGTACCCACCAGGCCACTCTCTGCTTTAGATTGAAACCGATAGTCGTGATTTTTACTAAAAAACATGTCTCCCATGGAATCGTAGAATCAGATGATTTCGTTTACTAATATTTAGACCCAGAATTCTATGCGGGAAACTTTCGTTCCCAGACTGCATCAGTCTAGCTCGCTTGTAAAAATATTATTAAGGAGCAAATAGCCAACTAGATGGGTGTAATTACTTAAAAATTAGCAAGCAAGACACTTCTGATCTTCTCTAGTTGTTTCTTGTGTTGCGTCAACAAGACGACCTCTTGCATTTGTCTAGCTATGAGCCGTATTGATTCAAAAGATGACGCAGCTGATGTAGGAAAAGACACAGCAAACACAGCCAAATGTAGAGTTTGTTTACTTGTTCAACAAGAAATCGATATTTTTGTCATTTGTAATTCCTGGTCATTGCTTTGATTTTCAAAAGCGGAAAAAGCAAAATTAACAAACAGGCTTGTAGTTTTCTACCATTATTCTTTGTCTTATTCCAGTAGAACGAATAATGATTGATTAATGACATGATTGACATCGTGCAATACTGAATATTCTCATATAACATTTATAATGATATTAATTCACTTACTTTCGATTCTGATCAACACGAATGACTCGCGTTCCTTCAGGATTTCCGATGCATAACTCAGGGGACGGTCGCCTAAAAACTTAAGATTGCCTCTTTCGTCAGATAGATCCACCATTGCTACAGAACATGAACATGGGGAGTGAGTACTTTTGCTTACAATTTTTCACCTATATCACCTACATGTTATGTTCAATGGTCAAGAAAATCTTTATGTGATCTCTTACGTTTCTTTATCCGGACCCTACAGCCACTTCGTTTCTAGCCTCAAATATCAAGCGCAAAACAGCCAAGGTATGCGGCTAGCCATTCGGGCTTCATCATTTGAAATGTCTGAAATGGCTTGCGCGCATCGCAGCGTCCCGGCCAATGCTTCAGCCAAATCGCGAAGAAAAGCAGCGCGTACCTAAGTGTAGAAATGTATATTTTTTCCAATAATTTCTAAGATTTTTCCTGAAGACCTACAGTGGCCGCTCCGCGCATTTAGTCTTTGGACTTGCGAGTAAGTTCTTCTTTAACAATATTCTCGTCTTTAACATCCGCGACCATAAATATTATTTATGATTCTACTCGCTAGTAGCATCACTGACAGATAAAGAGCCGTGGACTGAGAATGAGAAATAAATGGGCACAATTTCCGTACCATAGCGAATTTATAATTCCAGAACAAATCATTAAGACCAAATTTACTGATCCATGGAGCGAAATTTCTTAATAAAAGACAGCAATTTTAAAGGATTTAAAGGAATACTTTACAGTTTACAATGATAAAGTCTACGCGAACTAGTTCTACTTTCATCAGAGCTCGGCGTATTTTGAAATAACGAGATATGTATAATTCCATGTTTGTTTATGAAGGTCAGTGTTGTACGAGATCACTTACCATCCTTTGTGCATTTACATCTTCGTTTGATATCTTCGAGAAGAGCAGTTATCCTACAGTTCGGATTAAACAAGCTTTCCTCGCCATCTCGAGAAAGGAAATTCGATAAAGAAAATGAATATTGAGAAGAAAATTAACACTAAAAGGACACGTTTAACTCTGAAGAAGTTTTCTTAAAGTAAACAAGTTGTCCAGAGTGCTTACTCACCTCCGAACCGAACTGTGATAAACATTGCTGACACGCTATAGGAGTAATTATTTTTCAACACAAAAACCGACGAAATTGTACTCCAAGTCCTAAAAATTTCTTTTTCAAGGGAAATTCTTTTCCTGTACACCTTGTTCGACCGCTAAAATGATCAGTAGGTCGCGAGATAAGGGATAAGATTCACAAAGATGTCACATGCTAAGCATCAACTACAGACCCTGAATCAAGAAGCTATCCAAACAAAGAGAGTAATTACACAAAAGGAAAAGTAATTGCCAACGGATTTACACCAGCCAGTCATAACAGCTTGATTATTGTAGCGTACAATAACCCAACATCCAATTAACTCGAGTACAATACACAGTTTCCTTGGAGACCAATTCAACAGAAAACACAAAAACACGAATTGTGCTAAGAACGTGATTATTTTTTCCACTGGAAGTGGAAAAGAAAATGATCCTCAAAAAAGTTACAATCACGAATAGACCTCTTGCAGCACGTTAGAGAATGCAGCTCAATCTGGGGGACAAAACAATGGATTCTAGCTCTCAAGATAGCAAAAGTCTTTTGTTTTGTCCCCCAGATGGAGCTGTTCTGACGACATGTGTAAGGGGTCTATAAAGTGCACTGGTTGACTCTTTGCAAGGCTAGCATTTTCACGTGCGGACAACGTTTCATGCATTATTGGGATTTCACAATCTCAAAGTGTTCATTGACAATATTTGTTTACGACAGTAATTGCTGTAAAAGACCCTTCCTCCAAAATGGCGGCCGCAAATTCAAGTGAGCTAGAATTAAAAACGTATACAAGCACGAGAAAGAGTATACCTTTATTTCAGTAACCCTACAAAGATTCATTATGTCAGGTAAGTTGGAAATTGAAAAATTTTTTTTAACTCATTCGAATTTGCGGCCGTCATGGAGAAGGGTCTGTTGTGTGTCTGTGATGAGTGTGGGCCAACCAGCCGTCATGGAGAAGGGTCTGTTGTGTGTCTGTGATGAGTGTGGGCCAACCAGCCCTCACAAAAAGTTGATCTTTATACCTTTTCGTAAGATTCAAAATTAAGTACAATCAAGTGAAGAAATAATTAATAAATAATAATAATAAATAATAAATAATAAATGATTCCAGTCTTCTTGATGACATGTATCTCTCAGGTTTATCTCTACATATACTGAAATATTCATTTTCAATTGTTCTATTTCATTATGACGTCACGGCTTGTTTATGAGAGGGGACAAAATTATCTACAACAATAGAAATTTGAAAAAAGTTCGAAGAAAAGTTTACTCTCAAATTGCCTGGTTTTAAAATAAGATGTTCTGGTGTTTAACACAAAATATTTCTTGTATTTGGTTACTGTTATCGCTTTTCTGCTTTCTGTTTCTGCTTTTTTCGTGTTATCGCTTCGTCTAAAAACGCATCTAATATCGATTTTCTTTGTGTTGTTACTGTTTTGTTCCCATCCCACGACCATGATCCTTAGCGTTTAAACAACAGATTGATTAAATGTGACGTCATAATGAAATAGAGCAATTCTTTTCAAATACTGGTTTCATGTTTTCTGGCTGCTTACAGAAAGCACGTCAGTTTTGCAGATTTTATTACATTTTTACCATCTAATTAAGCGTTAGTTGCTTAGCTAATTGAAAAATTAAATCAGAATTAAATTTCGTGCGGTAATTTCAATTTAGAGCCCAGGTGCGTGGATAGATCAGATTTTGATGGCCAGGCCCGGCAGCTAAGTAAAGGACAGACCAATCAGCGTACGTACATGTTTCCTTGTAATCCATTGTAAATACCAGTGGTTGTACAAAAACCATACAAAACTCTTTTGTAGGCTATCAACAAAAATGAGAATTTTAATACTCAGTAAAAAGTCTTAGTAGGCAAACAGTAATCATTACCGCTATAGGTATAGCTCACTTCCCAGTTCTCAAAAATGGTGCATGAAGGCGAGGCTTCGTGCGAAATCACACTTTGGCCTGAAACGACCGACTTGATCTGTTGTCACTCTTTTCTCTATGACTTGTTCGCAGTTCACTCGTAAAAATAAACTTATAAGCAACAGAAAAAGTCAAAGAAATGTCAGTCATTTCACGCCACCAAGCGCGTGATTTCGCACGAAGCCTCGCTTTCGTGCATCATTTTCGAGAACTCTGAAGTGGTCTAACTTGCGCACGACATCGAGGCTAATTACGCATAGGGCTAAAGCCTGGTCCTCACTAGCGACATAAGATGAGCAAAAGCAATAATATACACAGACTAGGGCCTGATTATATGAAGCGACGGGCTGGCCCGGTTGCGAGCGGGCTCGGCTTACCGTTTTCCATGTTATCACAATGACCGAATTTTGTGTGTTTTATAGAGAAGCCGGGATCTTGGCAAACCGAGCCACCGCTTCATATTATCGGGCCCTTAGTTCAGCTCTCCTCGAACAGGCGTAAGAGAACACAAGTGCTGCTGAACCCATCTGAGTCTGCGTGGGTTACTTCTGCTTATGTTGACAGTGAGAACCAGGCTTAAACATTGGTGGCGTTCTTGTTGTTTGTTTGTTCTTGTTTTTGTATTGTTTTCTTTTGTAGAAGATTAGAGTGCACGCCACATATTCGTGAAACAAATTTAAAAAAAAGTATTATTTGTGAAACAAATTTAAAAAAAAAAGTATTATGTAATTGCCTTTATTTTGTAACAAATAGCAGATATCATTCAGACAGAACTCTAGTTATCTTTGCGTTTCTTTGTGTGGTTCGTACATGAGTGAACTTTTGGTGACGCTCTAAATAGTTAGTAATAGACCTTTCTCGAATTCGCTTGGATGATCACGAAACAATGGTATCAAGTCGAGGTTGGCCTTGATAAAAAAGAATCAAGTTCAGTCTCGACTTGGAACCATTGTTTCGTGATCATCCAAGCGAATT
>JAAAQI020146124.1:0-26629 GCA_011800005.2 Stichodactyla mertensii
TAAAGATATTTATTTATTTATTTATTTATTTATTTATTTATTTATTTATTTATTTATTTATTTATTTATTTATTTATCTATGTTTTAACTTTAATTAAAGTTAGCAGTTTTCTTAGTCTTTGCATTGAGACAAAAAAGAAAAAACAGACACAAAGATGGAAAGAACATGAGGTTGTTGATGTTAATTTGTTTTAAAAGATCACTTTCACATTTTAAGGTTCATCTAGTGTCAGAGCATATATGGTGTGATGACTACCTGGTTAGAAGTTTTTACCTTAAAAATTTGCAGGTAAGTTTAATTGCTGTTGTCAAAGGAATTATATTTTTTATATTGTAGTGTATAGTGTATTTCAGGTATTTTTCTAGTCCTACCTGTTAGAGTAATACACACATGTTTGTCTATATATTTTTTACATGTTTTGTCAAACTACCATTATATATAATATTCACCTTCCTTGTTTCTTTGTTTTTAAGACAAGTGAGACTCGCACTGTAACTCAATTCCACTTCCTATCCTGGCCAGACCTCAATGTGCCCACAAGTCCCAAACCTTTGCTTGAGTTTAGAAGGTACTGTCTGAATTTCTTGGAAAGGATGATATACACTTATTTCAAAAAAGGTTGTCATCGCCAAAGGCGAAAGGCAATAGACAATAGATCAACTAAAAGAAAATAATCAAGGTCTTTAAGTGGTTTTGGGGCTACAAACAACACTGGACGTCTCAACACTAACCTCTGTGTTCTTGATGAGAATGAAAAACAGAAAAACAAGTAATACCAGCTATTCTTGGATCTTGAAATGACCTATTGCCTATTGCCTTTCCCAATGTCAACCTTTTTTGAAATAGGTATATAACACGTTGACTTACAGAGGAATTAATAAAATTATTTTACAAAGTTGTAACCTATCAAAAATACGGTCACCTTTTCTATTTTGTTTCTCATAATCAGAAAGGTGAACAAGTGTTTCCGTGGTCGTTCATGTCCAATAGTGGTTCATTGTAGTGGTGGAGTAGGTAGAACAGGTTGCTACATCCTTATTGACATGGTGCTCAACAAAATGATGAGAGGTAAGTTTATATAAGGTGATTTTTTTGGGGGGGGGGTTGGTTTTTACTTTTTTTAAGAAGTAGCAAGCAGAAGGTGAAATCTGAGAAAAGGGACAAAGTCCCCTACAAACCTGTGATCTAAAATAAATGAAAAAGCACACTTAAGGGGAACTTGAACCCTAAGTTGTGTGTTGTGCTTCTTAAATTTGTATACATACACAGCACCCACTTCTCCTACTTGCACAGAAATAGAATGAATACAGGGGCAGATCCAGGGAGGTGTCCCTGGGGTGCACTGGACACCCCCCACAGTTCAAGCATGACATATTATCCATTAAATATATGTCTTGTTATTCACAACTTCTGTTCTCAAATCTTTTCTTAGCAATGGTAGCATAAGATTAAATCTAAGAATATATTTAAGTAAAAATTAAATAAGTCAGAACAGGATTATTAATGATGTCACTATATTGTCACTTTTTTCTTTTTAGACACCCCTTGTAAATTTCTGGATCTGCCCCTGGAATATATCTCTTAATTTAAGTGCCTAGTAGTTCTAGCACTTTCAAACTAATCATGGGCACTATCACCCGTACAAACTACACTACATTAACTGTTTTAAGCATACAACTCTCAGCTCACATGTTGATTTTTAAAATGAAAATTAAAAAGGGAGAGGAAGAAAAATGGAACTTAAAAAGGGAGAGGAAGAAAGAGGCCTGAATGATTATTGCAGATTCAATTACTCAAGAATATGAAATACTTCTTGTGGACAGATTGACAACCATTAATTTTTGTCTAATCTTTAATAGGAGCAAAGGAGATTGACATTGCTGCAACAGTAGAACATCTTAGGGACCAAAGACCTCATATGGTCAAAACAAAGGTGAATTTGTAATGAATGGATTTGTTTTTTCATTATAATACCTCAAGGTAACAAATAATCACAGTTCACATTCTTGAACTTGGTACTCTATGCAAATACTTGAACTTTAATGTTGTGGATGGGGTTATAAATTACTGTTGAACCTTAGCATTTAATTTGCTGAAACCTCCCCCAGCCTCACAGATGAAAACCTCATGAAATCCCTGGAACTCTTGTGGTGTGGGGGAGGGGGTTATGGGTGGAAAGACTAGGTACATGTAGGAAAGGACAAATGAAGCATGGAAATCCTGGGGAACCATTGTCAAGGGGGTGGGGGGAGTAAATATTCAAGTGGAAATCCTGGAGATTAGAAGAAAAGATGAATATTCTCAATGGGGGAGTGGATATGAATACTTTATGTGATTGCCCATTGGTTTTTATTTTGCTGGCCACTCAAGTTAAAATTTTCTTATTGTTTTAGGCTCAGTTTGAGTTTGCCCTCACAGCAGTGGCAGAAGAAGTTAATGCTATTCTCCAGGCTCTGGCCAAATAAATTCATCAACAGTCCACAAAATATTATAATAATTTCATGTTCAAAATAAATCTATGGCACTCTCAATGTTACACCAGTATGGGAACCTCAGAAATTTTATTTGAGTTTCATTTTAGTAATAATTATTAATTGGTGTATAATTTCAGTTAGTGAGAGTATGCCTTCCTTCATAAAAGCAAACAGAAACAAAAGAATGGGAAAATGTTTTTGGTTGTTTATTTGAGTTAAGTCTTTTTCTCCTCAAATGGTTTAAAGAAACTTATTTGTTAATATTTCATTGATTTCATAATCTCTTAAAGAGAAGCATGGTAATTGGGATTAGCTTCAAATTTAGGTTCATATTAATTTTCCAATTTGTACAATAGTTTTGTTTTAAGTATTTTTGCCTAGTACTTTAACTGAAGGTAAAAATATCAAAGTGACATCATTTCACCTACAAAATACAAAGAGTGTTATGATATATATTTATTAAACAAAGTAATGCAGATAAAAAAAAATTAGAATGAGTAGCTGGGTCAAAGTTACCACCATCTACTCAGGCTAAATAGGCTGGTAGCATTAAGTATTCCAAAAAGCTAAATTGTTGTAAAAGGAATGAAATTAACAGCGTTAACAGCTAATTGGCGCTTGATCAAAATATAGATGACTGTTATCTTGTCAACTTTTAAGTTAAGAACAGTGTTCGGAGTCAATTTTAAACATACTTATTGTGATTGATCTGAGAATTCTACACTTTGTCATTTGGGAGTTATTTCATCACAAGCATTCAAAAGTATCAAAATATCTAGGAAAATTGATCCATGTTTTTTTGAGAAAAAACATTGGACTTATATTTTCATTGTTTACTTTTAATAATAACTTATTAAGGGAAATACACAGACAAAGAAGTCAGGAATTTTGAAAAATTATACAGATGTAATTTACAGCTAGGATTCACGTAAGTTCAGACCTTTCATTTCACTGCAGCTGTAATTATTTTTGTATTAGGAATTACGTATTTTCTTGGCTCACTTAAGTGCATGTTTGACAGCACATCAAATAACGCCGGTTTCAAATTAGGGTCAAACTGAGTCTATATCAAGAACATACTATTTACTGGGCTACCTGTGGTAGTTTCATGGTCTTAGTAACATTCACTAGAATGGGAGTACATAAAGGAAAAATACTATTTCTTTCGTAGTCTATGTAAAAGTCATTAAAGTGGGAGTACGTTAAGTACGTAAATGAATGAATAAAAACAACTAGGGGATATTGGTTTCTGTGTTCTTTTCCTCGTCCCAGGGCAATAGACCTTATTCGATTGGGCGTAATGTTTTCCCAATATTCAGACCTCTTGGGAATACGATTCTTTGTTTGAGGGTTATCCATATTAATGTGTCTTCTCAAGCGTTACCATTAAACAAAGGAAAAAGTCCCGAAGGAATGACACGTGACCTGTATTGGGAAAACAAATACGCCCAAGCGAATAAGGTCTATACACAATTAGACCATCTTAGATTACACAACGCGCACACAAGAAGGCACGGGTGGCATAGTGGTAGAGCACTCGCCTCACTCGAACTCGCCATCATGATGAGCGAGTAGGGCTGGTTGTTGGTTCTCTCTGCTTCGAGGGTTCTACGGGTTTTCCTCCCTCCGCAAAAATCAAATGTATAGCTACCTAGAGGAAATGCCACTGCCAAATCCATTATATCCGTTATTAAAAAATAAGACCAGGGCCAAACGGTGACGTGACCCTCTTCATGTACTGCCTATATTATGGGAGGAGGAACGTAAGACTTACGATTAGCGGCAAGTGGTATCAAGTTCCCTCTACACGCAGTTTGGGGGATTTAAGCTTATAACAAAAGTCCTGCTCTTTTGGGGGAACACCGACTACTAATACGGTTAGTTTTGTGACTGCGGTTAAGTTCGTTAAGGTCTGGGGCTCTGTCAAGCATGTTAACTTCTGAGTTCAGGGAGGAAATATCAGCATCAATCCAATGAAAGCAATAAATGATTCTAGATGAGAATTAAACGGAGATGAATAGAATCGAAGTCGGGCATAAACGGCTATTTTTTTCTAAGTCATATCATCGAGGAGGCCTGTCAGTATTTTGCGAAGTTTTGGCGGGAATATTTTGGCGGGACTTGACGCGACCGCGCCTACCAGAAGTCAGCAGTCGATCGAGTGTTGCGCACCGCCATTATCTTGTTCTTCAGCTTTTGGGCGTCGTTCTTCCTCTTTTTGACTTTAGTACAACCGGCTGATAATATTGCAACCCTCCCTATAGTGATAGCAAAGTGTTTTAAGGCTTTATAACGCGGAGCGAAAAGTATTTTTCTGATATGTTTTATTTGTTTGAGAAGACTTCAACATAAGCTGGTAAGTTTTCATAAAACGACTGTCGCTAGAGACCAAAGTTTTCTCTTATTTTTGATGCTGCTTACCATAAACAGATTATTTTAGTTCAAGTTAGATAATACTTTTTTGTAATGCAGTCTCTTTTATTTTAATTCATTTTATTTTTTAATCTATTTTTTATTAGCTTGTCAGTAAATAAAATTATGAGTTTAAACTCGTATTCTTTATGAAATCTCTTTAGACCAAACCAAAAAGAAGTTATGTCAAAGTTCGAAGACAAGTTTGGAGAAGCTATTGATATTTCGAAAAATAATCATGACGGCCTTCCTAGTTCAAGAAATCTGAAGCGCAGTCAGGAAGCACTAGCTCTCTCTGATGCCAGTGAACTTTTGCAGCAATCAAAGTCGCCAGACACAGTGAAAAAAGCCAAAAAAATGAAAGAATCATGTAATGTGAGTATGAGACTACGCTAAGGGACCATTCATTATTTATGCCAGGGGGAACTGGAAAGATTCATCCAACGTTAATAACCCTAAACATCACGACCCCACCCTACCCCTAAAGACTGTTTAATACTCCACCTTTAATTTCTAAGCATAATTTTTTGTGATCCCGTCATGAACTTGTGATGCCCCTCTCTCATTAGCCAATTTCATACGGTAAGAGACTGGGACGAGTGAGTCTTGTGTTGACGATAATGTCAACACAAGACTCACCTAGAAAGAAGGAGCATATCAAGCTTTGCAAAATCCCGAAGTTTGGTGTTAATTGGTTCAATATTGAACGTTTTACAGCCGTTCTAATGCAAAGCTTGATATGCTCTTTCTTTCTAGGTGAGTCTTGTGTTGACATTATCAAAATTTAGGAACTTGTACCCAGTCTCTCACCGTATGAAATTGGCTAATTCTTGTCACCCCCTGGCATAAATAATGAAAGATCCCCAAAGAAAGTTAATTTGATTATTTGAATAATTTTATTTTTTATTTTCACTTTTATCGGAATAGGACTCCCTGTAAACCTCTGGGGTCCGTAGCGCGAAGCGAGGGACATTCCTCACTCTCCTCCCCTGAAGTTAGGCTCGGTATTAACCTTTCTTCGACCAAACATCAAAACATAGTAGGGATCATATTTACGGGCAGTGACCAAGAGAAAGAGAGGGACTGCGATCAGTCGAGGAAAGCACGCTTTTTATTGGGGTAAGGAGAAGGGTAGTGGGTGGCAAGGGCTTCCAGAATAAAAGTCTTTAACTTTTTTATTTGGGGATAAGAAGGAGTCAAACCTATGTGTTGAATGTAATAGGGATGTTCACCCAATTTTTAAGAGGGAGTGATAAATATTCACTGTAGACAGGGGGAGGGCCACGACTTTGTTTTGGAAAAAAATTGATTGCTTAATGTCATCCAGCCCCAGTATAAATTCGGCCGAACTAGCCTAAATAACGTTTAGAGACTAAAAAATAAAAATAGAAATAAAAAATAAAAATAGAAATAGAAATAATAAATAAATAAAACGAAAGATATTCCTATTCACCAGCTAAAAAAATTGTGAAAGCGAGCAGAGCTTTTGACACCCATCCAGGAGTCTTTATCAATGCTGTCAGGCATTTTGGCGCGCAGCCTCGTTTTCGGGTCTGAGCTGTGCGAGCACCTCATAGATTGGTGGAAGCTGATAGCCTATATCATTTGCAATCTGATATTTCAATGCTTGATCAAAGTTAAAGAAACATGCTTGGATTGACTTCAAAAGTGTTCTATGAAGTCTGTTACCGCGAGCAAACAAAAAGTCATCAAAGTACTTTGGGGGAAGGGGGCTCCCCTAGTACTACTATTATCTTATCTATTCTTTTTTTTACTGACAGGGAAGCTTTGTTGCTTCTCTGGAAGACAAAAGTACAACAGTAATGGCAAAATGTCATCAAAGCAGTACTACAGGTAAAAATCATTACTAGCCTACGATCTTGGCCAAAACCTGTTAGGACGCGTCGGTGCCAATGCATGTCATTCAAATTTAAGCAACAACTATCCTCACACCTCCACCCTTACTCCCCATTCAATGTTGATTTTGGTTGCTGAACACAAATTGAAGCCACTGGGAACAACATTGAAACAGGGGGAGAGGTAATGATGCTATGACAGTAAAAAAAGGTTATTTTGAGAATGATTTTGAGAAATTAAAAACAGAAAATGTGCCAACAGTTAAGTTTGCGGTCCCAAATTGTCATATCAGTTGCACAGTTAATGGGTTGTCGGTCAAATGCTTCATTGGCTTTTTATTAGTTTATTTTCTATTGCTTCAAGTTCTATTCTGAAACCGGATCAGTCCTTTTATACGAACGCCCTATAAAATCACTGCATTGCACGCTTTTCTCTTTGTTTTCCGTTGGATCGGACACTGCAATCGGCAGCAATAATCAATATGTTGTTTATAGCTGTTTCAAAAAAGGTTGACGGAGCGCCAGTACGAAGATCTTCAGCAGGAATTATTTAGGGATTTAGAAATGAATATGAAGAAATTCTTATTGCTCCACAGTTCCTTTCGGTCGTGCAATTGCCAATCACCGATCGCCATTCGTCGTTCGCCCCGTCAACCTTTTTTGAAATAGCTATATACCTAATGTACAACTCTCCAACCTTTAGGATTAAAAGATCATGATATGAAAGGTCAAAATCCACCATCGGAAGATGCTAGGCTTGAAAACATCCTCAGAGGTTTGTGATTTTTTTATTGTGTTTCAATATAAGGAAAAAAAGGGACTTCTCAGTCAGCTTGCGGTTGTAACACAAAATTTGGCCTCGATCTTACTTTAGTCAAAAGAACGTTTTCAAAATGAGCGCCCAGTTTTAAATGATAGATGCCATGTATTAAGTGATCTTTGCCATCATCATCATCATCATCATCACCATCATCATCATTAGACTTTTGCACTGATAAATACGTTTTCTTTAACTGTACATTATATAGACATAGGACAGGAAACGAAGATGCTTTTCTTAAATTGGAGCCATCCGTTTTCGTAAGGAGACTTGTTGCTTTGATTCTATAAAATTGTTTTTCATGTTACAAAGATTGACCCGTTGGTTGTTCTGAAACAAAACTTATGTTATATAGGGAGAGCGAAGCATTTGAAGCATTCTGTCCCTCAAGATTGGACGAACTTCTCGGCGAAGCCAATCAACTGGAAATGCACTTGAAGAAGCAAAAAGAACAGTTGAAAAACAGGCTGACTGACCTCTCGAAAACCCTTAAATTACAACTGAAATGACATGTTGTTCCTCATACATTTCATAACTCCATCCATGCACCGGATCAACACTTGGGTTAGGTAATTAATGAATATTTCTTGCTATATCCAGTCATACAGATTGCTTTTCGCTGTTCTTTTGTGTCGGTGTTCAGAAGTTGTGCTGTAAACACCTACAACCCATTTCACATTTTCCTAACGACTCCCATTTCGTTTGCATACATTGGCTCATTATGCTTCGTATTACTGTGTCGTGGGTCATTAAACAGCTTATTATTGAATATGACTCTTGCGTCACTCTGTTTCAAGGAGAGGAAATATACTTTGTCGTATGGACACACTTCAGTCATGTTTTGTAAAACACTTATTGCTGCACCATGGGCTCTCCGAAAACATATCGCGTTGAAAAGGCGACTTACAAGCTTTGAAACTGGGTTATGAACAAAGTACTATCCATAATATGAGTGTATAAGAAATATGAGAAGGAAACTGCCAGCAAATCCTCATGAATGGGGCACTTTACATAATGAATCTCATTCTTATTGGTTTCACCTGCCAATCACCTAAAGCTAAGAAACATATGATCGACACAAAACACACAAACCCTGTACTCTGACCGATCTTTGCTCCTGCAGTTACTTCATCGACTAAGAAAAAAATAGTTAATGGTAAAAAGTCCTATTGAAATAACATTTGCTTCTATCTTCTTTTTTATACGCTCGTACACTAGAATATCCAATTCTAATCTTATGTGAGTCACCAGATGCAGAAGCTTAAGCAAGGGTAATTTTTGGTTTCATCATAAATCAAGTTGCAAAAGACAATCACATAAGTGCGTACTTGAATCATACCGGAAACCTTGTCAACACGCACTGGACTGGTAAAGTACTACCGTTGTATTAGCTTTCAAATGAGGTCCTAATAACTCTTTAGTTTATTAGTAGCAAAAATTTGAAAGCAATAATTTGCCGTCGTATTCGTCAAGCTTAAGGAGGCTGACACACTTTCAATTCATTGGTTGTCGTGTTTCAAGAACGTTACAGTAATACAGTGAATTTAGTGCAAGTCTAAGATAAGTGAGTGCAAGCCTTTTTAAAGGCTTTTTTAGTTTAAACCTTGTTACAGTTACAATACGATCTCCGCCCTGGTTAAGACATTGGCCACTTTCCATGGTTCACTGGTCAAGTGCGAAGTACAAATTTGAATAATCCTTTGAAACTACCTCGCAGCCTCGATTGAATGCTTTGTGTTTGATCAGTGAACCAATGTATGGAAAAAAGTTCTGTTGTCATAGAACGTGTGCATGTTTTAGTGTTTAATTTGTATCGCTAAAACCTGTGTGGGGGTCTCAATGGGGCGGGTGTAGCTTAGACGGCAGACGGTTAAAAAATCGACGTTTTGACGGGTAATTTAAGATTTTGACGGTTAAAACAAATTAATAATTAATAACGCATTATTAATGATTCATTTTTACTTAAGACTATAACTAATAATTGTTAATGATAATTAGGATTGATATTTGATCAATTTCCGGCTAATTTCTGACGTATATATATATAATACAGTTAGAAATTCTTCTAGAAACGCCCACCTTATGCGTCATAACGCGCTTTTGGTAGAAAATGCTCTACTAGTGAGACTGTTTCTCCAGGCTTGGCGGTTAAGATTCATCGGGCATTTGAGGGCTAATATCTCCGTAAAGTTTTTTTCTGAGAGTCCTTTTAGTTCGGACACCCAAATACAGACATTTTGGCATGTCCCCATGGTTTGGTGTCCGTATTAACCGGGTTCCACTGTATGTATTCTGCGTTAATGTTTTTAATGACGTCTATACTTGTGACTGACTGCTATCGAGCTTCACAGATCAAACAAAAGAAGCTTATGTCAGTGGAATATGAATCATGACGAATGAGAACTGAAATATAATTACAGTTATTATTTGTCGAGTAATTTCTTGAGCACTAATGGTGGCCAAACTTTTTAAACAGGCGTCTCCTTAGTTACGGTGTTAATGTGATAGAAACAGAGAAAAATCACGTATATGCAATTCATGCTTGTTTTTGCATCATCGTAAAGTCCATTCCATTTATACATGTATATTAGCAAGAGAAGTCTTGATAAGCTGTTTCCCAGTTTTCTCCCTTCCTAATCTAAGTCTAAAATTCATTTTGTCCGGAATTCTATTTAGCTACCAAAAAGTAACCGAATTAGTAAGGCGTATGTAACGTTCAAAAAGATGGTGTTGGATCTTACCGACGAATAGTAGTGCAGGATTATTAAAGTTTACATCAATCGAAATGACAGTTTGAAATGGTGGCGTTCAAAATCGTTCGGTCTTTTAAATTTAGCTATCAAAGTATGTTTCACCAAGCAATCTGTTGCTCGTGGACATTTGCGTGGTTTTGCCTTTATGTCTTTGCAAAATCAGAAAAGACTAAAAATCATCAGAAAAATGGGTCATACTGAAGTTTCTATTGGCTGCTCCTCAACGTAGGATAAAAAATAGTCGCAAAGCTGCCATGAAAAAGATGGAACAATCAAGGCGAAATGGACACGCCGCAGAGAGACTACCAAAACTGAGTAGAGCGTCAAATGTCGGTCACGGGCTAAAAATAGTCTAAGAAAACTTACTCATAGGCAATATAAGTAAGTTGATGTAACAGCTGGTAAACATTCCACGTCCATATGCGTCGTTAGTCTTTCGGACTACATAGTGGATTTGTTGGCCATGTCTTACGATGAATCATTGTATGGCAAGCCGGTCCGGATGAATATGGAACAATTTGATTGGTTGCTGAGAGGTCCGGATTTTTTCATCCGGCCCTCTCGGCAAAAGTTACAGACTGCTTTCGGTAATTTCATTTTCCATGTCCATAATAAGCCACTGACGGATCTTAATTGTCCTGTCCGGATGGGAAGATATTGGTCTCGTTCTTTTATTATGTGTATGGACCTCGCCCTACGGGCTCAGTCTAAAAAACACGACCAATATCCCCCATCCGGACCTCACGCTCGCTCAATAACCCCTATATATTTTTGCATGCATTAGAAAACTGTTTCTGACCAAAGGGAACTGAGTACAGATTTTAAAACATCACTACCGATGTCGTCGTCAGTACGAAAAAAAAAAAAAAACATAAACATTCCGAGAGGCACCGGAAAAATGAACTTATTTTTCAACAATTTTAATTGGAAGAATTCTATATACCTTGTTGCATGGATACAAAACTGAGAAAATGAGATTTAATTTTTCAAAAGTACAATTTGTGGATAAAAGCCGCGCGGAATTTGGGATTGCCGGATCATAATACACCAGAGTAGAATGAACCTTGTGTGGAGAACTCTTCACTACGCACTTGAGCGGGAGTTCCTAAAAATAACGTGAATATAAATTATGAAGAAATCTGAGCGGAAGCCGGAATGCTTGGGTCGTTTGAACAGAGAAAATATCACGTATCACTTTTCTGTGTGGGAAAAAGGCGATTCTCGTTCGTTCATATTATGGGTTCATTACTTCAAACCGCGTTGCGTAACAGGCAGCGTTCATCACTTCGAGAGTATCGAATATTCATGCTGTCAAGGACGCAGCAATCCTTTTCAGGAAAGTATAACGCAATTTTTGTCAATAAACTTGAGGTGAGTAACAAAAACGCAATTTGATAAATTCATTTACGTTGGCTCATTTTTGACTCAAGACGATGTTGCACGCACTTGAAGATTCCTTCAATTGAGCGTAGTGCATGGTAAATTCCTATGACTGATGCTTCTTGAGCTGTTGCTTTGTCAATCTTTACGAATTCATTAGCTTTATAGATAAAAATTTATACCTCAAACCACAACAACAGCAATAAAAACAACAAAAATTACTAGATCATTTCCATTTCTCAGTCTCTGATGAAGACCTAAGTAGTTGTTCGAAAATTTAGGTACACAAATTTTGTGTTCAGATCGAAAGTTTAAATTGTCTGAAAAACTATTAGTTTTTTTCCAATTTGTGACCACCACCTTGCCGCACTTGAAGAAATCAAAGTTGGCTTTATTGAGTAAAGCCGATAAGTAGGAGGTTTCACTAAAATAGTGTCCTCACTATGCGCATTCTAACTTTTAGCATTAGGTCAAAACTTCAACCAAGGGAAGAATGACTGGCCGATGAATATATTCTCAGAAACTAATACAACATCATGAAAGATAAGGTTTACTTCCCACACTCCAAGTAAGAAGGGAACCACTTTAGCATTGCGAAATGAAAAAGTATTTGCAGTACTTTACATGTCAACTTCGACTAGAAGTTTCACTTTTTGTGTCAGTTGTTACCAGCTCCGTTACAAATAAAACGTTCTTATTTTTTGCCATTGAATATTATATGTACATCATTGCTTCGAAATAATATCTTACTAACATTACGTTCGAGACTCCATTCGCCCATGTATGTCGTTCTTGTTCAAATTTGTTTATTGGATTCATTCAAAAACATTTTTTGCTGCAAATGCGTTTATAAATTGATATTATTTTTATTTTTCAGTCTTATAGAATGAGCTAATAACGACGTCATGTTACCATTGACGTCGATTGACGTCACTGCCCTTTGCGATCTCAAAACTAGACTTGCGTATAATAGGTATAAATTTATCTTGATTATGTTCAACGAAATATCATTTAGAATTATTTTGGAAAATTACATAGAATCATAGTATGATTTTTTTCGTGTTTTGCTTTTCACTCCTCACTTGTTTTGTACTGAAATGACTATGAAAATAATTTCTTGGCTGTTTTTATGAAGGATTCTAAATATAGCGTGAATAAATTGAATAGCTGGTTTGCAAAGGTCGCTTCAGCGTAGGTTTGCCTTCGAAATGTCCGTGATTGGCCAAACATAAGTCATGTGATCAAGTCCCTTCCGAACTTTATGTTGTGCTCAAGACGCTGGTTTGTCATCTTCGTTGTGTTTTTATATCAGTGCTTGCCGTTCAAGAAAAACAATTGCCGTCCCAAAGCCTTATTCAGGTACTTTACAAACATCTCTAGCTCGTTACTTGGTTATTAATGTGAGTTGCTTCAAACATTTGTCTAAATAGACTGTTTGAGTTGAAATTTTTATTCATGTCATCAGTGCAGTAGTCACTGCCGAATGAACCAAATCGAGCCCATTGACCGTATTGGTTATATTCTCCTCATATTCCCGTCCTTTTTGGTCGATGATGAATCTTTTTATTTCGTTTCGTACAGTTCGTTTTATATTCATGGTTTGTTTCTGTCTTTTAGGACT
Source organism: Stichodactyla mertensii (assembly GCA_011800005.2). Taxonomy (NCBI): domain Eukaryota; kingdom Metazoa; phylum Cnidaria; class Anthozoa; order Actiniaria; family Stichodactylidae; genus Stichodactyla; species Stichodactyla mertensii. The sequence continues at coordinate 13,318 of JAAAQI020146124.1, forward strand.
GGAGATATCTATTTGTGAGCCGCAGTAGGCTTGGGAACATTCGAAGTTCGTTCTATTTTTTCGAAGAACTCGAGCGCTTCCACTCAACTGCAATGTGATGCTCAGTCTTACGTCTAATGGATGCTGGTGATTCAGGTAGGAATAAAGTTATTAGTTTGTTCTTAACGATCTATAGCTTGAATTTCGTGATAAGAGTTTCATTATGAGCAATCTGGGCGGGTGGTAGTTTATACTTAATACAAACCGGCCATCGTATTTTTAGCAGTCACCGAGCTTGTCTGACAAGACATCGCGAGCCCGGTCCAAACAGAACTTATCTCACTTCGGATGTGGTTTTAGTGCCACACTGTAGCTGTTATAACAGTTACAGCGAGAATGCGACATGTCAAAATGACTGGGATTCTTTTCGAAAACCGAAGACGAAGAGAGGAAGAATACTTAAAGAAATCGCCAAGTAATGGTCGTACTCTGTGAAATTAGAACATCGATCAAGGCCAATACAGAACATACTACCAAACTTGTCAATTCAGTTTCTAGTGCATATGTATTGCCTTTTACCTGAACGTTATTCCTCAAATTTTATCCTCGTGGCCAGCGATATGGCCCTTATCGTAAATCAAGAATAGCCAAGAAATCATTCCATGAGAATAACCAAAGGAAACTGGCCAAAATTTTATTCTGTGACTCTGATTTGGAGATTTCGTGCCCTTCATTTAAGTCAAATCATCCATAATCCATCTATCTATAAAAACGCGAAAGGCTAAAGATAGCGCTATCGTGCATATTTAAAACCATGAAACTGCAATAGTATTGTTGTCACATTTCGATAAAAATACTCCCGGTTCAGTACATAGGTCAGGATTAGCATATATCCGAAGTAAGTTACCGTTCACGAAGACATGCACGAAGGAAAAAATGGCCGCTGCATGAAATAGAACAAGAAAACAGCATTTCGTGATCGAGTGTTTTTCCTATTGTTGTTTTTGTAACCAATACATATTTTTTATTTTTCCTCTTTAAAACTGTATTGTTAGAAAACTACTGTTGCTTGTGTTCTACAACTGCTAATAAATATATTGTGCTGTTCCATTTTCATTCTTGAAACACTTAACCGATTGTTGTTGAGGGTCGGTGATCGAATGCAGTACAAAATATATCCGTTCCTGACGTCATATCCAGGGATATTTATCTCAGTGGAGGGATAGTTCTTCAACTTATCAAATCTTTGATTGAACCACGCTGGTTTTAGACTTCAGGATCGTACAAGAAACCTAATAGATTTAATAATGTACAACGCATCTTATCAGCTGATTGCTAGTAAAGGTTCCAGCGAAATAACCGTAGCAGCACTACACATTATTCGATTTATATTATTCGATATTTGATTTAAATGGGTACAATTGAAATAGACTTGTGAGGTTTCACACCAACTTCATAAGGTGTTAGGATTTTACATAATAGGCAATCCTCTGATGTTTAATTGTCTGCATTGTATACCTAGCAATGTGTTAAATTGATTATTTTCGAATACATCGGTAAAGCTTTTTTCCCACGTGTGTTTCTTATGGCTACTCTAAAACCGTTTTTTGACACAGCAAACGATGGAATACGAGAACAAACAAAACCATTGTGGGAAAAATGTTTTTACATTAATTGCTAAAATAGATAACTGTGGTACACAGAAAGTTCCTAGAAATAAAGCTAAATAAACATTAAAGCGAAAGGTAATATAGAAGCTAATGCATAGAAATCGTAGTGACAAAATGTTTCAATTTAACAAATATTTCTAAAAGGAAAAGGAAATGAGACAGTTCTGTGTTGCAAAGCTGAATAATCCCTCCAAGTTTTCATAGATATGGGCTGGTTGCATGTGTATCATAGTTGATATAGGTATTGTACTTTTGGCTACATGTTACTAAAAAGTAATTAGACTGCTCTTTGTTAATCATTGAATCAAAATTCTGAGTTTATCATGTGATAAGAATATTCATTTTAGAGGGCATTAGTCTGATGTAAACAGAGTGGGTTTATTGTGTCTTCTTGGTTCATATGATATCTTATGGTCATGAATTTATATAATTATGTTAAGGTATTAAACAGGGTCATGAAGCCAAAATATATTAGTTTTAAGGTTACGTGTAAATGGTACTACCTGTTTGATGAAGGGATTAAAAATTAATATCTTTTATTATGAACATGTTTTTGCTTGCTTTTCAAGAAAGGTACTTAGTTTTCATGTACGAAATATTGGTGCCCTAGCCTTTTAGGACACTATATAATGCTCTTGCTTATACAAGTTGAATGTGCTTATGAAGATACAATTGCTTTATTAAAAGTTTAAGTTCTATAAAGTTAGTCCTCTTTGCAGATGGCAAGTCAATGTTTTTTCTGCAAGATGTTATGTTATTGACCTCCTTCTGTCTTAGGGAGTTATATATGTTTATGAGCTTTTCTTAGTCTCCCAATGTTGATATAAATATTTGGATCCGAGAAGTTTGTGTTGATAGAATTATACAAAGCTAGTGTTTTTGTAAACAAAATTGCATTGAATTATAGCCTTAATTTTGACCTGTACTTTAGTAATCTCAGTCTGTGGTAGGTATTTACTATTGAATAATTTTAAGAAAAGATTACTAGATAATAAACCAGCCACAGTACTGCCATTATGAATATGATACATTGTTATTTACATGTAAGCACAAACTCTTATCTAATAGTCTGGGTACCCTAACACTTTCTCATTCATTCATTTATTAACAATGTAAATCATATCTTGTCTGAAGAATTTGACTAGACAAGCGTGTCAGTTTGAACAAGATAGTACTGTTGAAGTGGACATTTTGAATGTATGAGCCTAAATCCCTTACATGTATGTACTATGTACCCATCTTCCGGCAATATATCAAAGAAAATGCCAGGTTTTGTATATAATATTGCAACAATAGTAGTGTTGTTGCTTTTCTCACCCTTACAAATTGTTTTATGCTACAATTCTAAGTTCATGGTTAAGAAAACAACTATAAGTCTTAGGATTTATGTTGTTGACTTTTGTTGACTTAACTTTTGACTCCTGAAAATATTTTCTTTTTATAAGCTCCAAATTTTTTGTTATTATTTTGACTATTTTTCTTTTAATAATAATCCACAGTCTAGGTTAACTCTATCCACATTGAAAGGTTTTGAAATTTAAATGCACAGTCCATATAAAGATATGAAATTTTATGGAATTTTGGCATTTTCAAATGGTTCTTGACTTAATTCTTGGTATTGGTCTCTCTGCAATTTCATTTTTTTATTTTGAAAAATACTGTATTGTCTTTGAAATATTTCTGGCAGAGACCTCAAAACATTTACTTAATGTCATGTTTGGTGTAAAGGATCTAAACCTGTTCCCTTAACTTGCACACTAAATGGCCATTTTTAGTGGATACTAGTTTCATTTTATTTACCTCTGCAGTCCACGACAGTGATTGCAATAAACCTGTGAATTGTCAAATCCCAACAAAAGAAAACAATAAAATTAGTGTCTGTTATCCTCTGTTAGACAAATAACTATTTCATGGGTTTATTGCAATCATTCTATTACTTATGTGGTACAAGGTGCTATTGTTAGATGAGCATTTGAACAAGCCTTATGTACAAAAACTATCAGTGAATGCTACATGAGGGGTCAATCTGCTTGCCCTCTATCCAGTATAGGAACTTACCTTAAAACTTGGTGTGAGGAAGTTTGAGAAAGTTTCAGTCCATTTTAGTTGTCATAAGATTGCCTGCTTCTTCTCTGCCAATTCTTGAGTCACACAATACTGATCAGAATGAGTTTCATGATTGCTTTAAAAAACAATAGATTGGTATTCCAAATAACAGAACTAAACCTTACCTAACAAAAGCGGTACTGGTTTCAGGGAGCAATAAAAAACTGCTTTTGATTGGTACTATATTACTCCAATTCTTACTGTATTATATATACTGGTAGTTAGAGAACATGGGATTTTCTAGACAACATACAGTAACTAGTTTACTGCAGTGTTTGAGCCAGGATTTTCAGGAAAGGGTCATTTTAGCTGAGACTATCCCTTAAGGCTTTTTCTTGGGCGTCAAGCAGACCATTCACTGCAATTTTAGAGGGGCAGAATACATTTTATTGCAGGATTGGTGCAATGGCTCGGCCTGGCTCAAACACTGTTACTGATCAACCCTTAATCTGTACTGAGTATAACTTTGCATGAAAACAGTCTGAATACACCTGTAGAAGATATTTTTTCTTGTACTTTGATCCTGCCACCTTGAAAGCATATAGATTTTAACAGATTTTACCACAGAATTTAAATTTAAGATACCCATTTTTATTATGGTGTTAAATTGTCTAAGTAATATAATTACTGTACTGTCACAGGTCCTGCATATTCCAAAATGTAAAAACCTGTATTTTTTGCTCAAGATAGATATTATTTTAAATTATTATCAAGCATTCATCAATTATTATGGAAGCAGCCTCTTTATGTTTTATTTTGCATTTCCTCTCTATCAGTATTTGCAATATAAAAGGGAAATGTTCCAGCAGTGAAGACTGTCATTTCTACATGCTTCAAGACGTAATTAAAATTTTTTAAACCATATAAAATGAGACATCCTTGAGTAATGATTACACTTCTTATTCATATATTAAACCTCAATATGTCAAGGCAAATGTCAAGTAAGAGATATGGTATTCTATTTATAACATGCATGAATATTCATTTCTCTCTCATGCATTTGCTTAATGTAAATTTACACTAAGAAATATAATCCAAAGAGTACTTAGCTGAATAAGTATAACTTAGAAATGTTCCCTTAAGTTAAAAATCATTATTTTTAGAATAACAGAACATTGTAATTATTTTTGATAAATGATCATATACTAAAGTATTAAAAAATTTTTTTTTGTCCTTGAAGTATCATTAAATTTCACTTGAGCATAAATCCTTTTAGTCTGGGGATATAATTTTGCTTTTTATTATTATATATTATTTTTGATTTTTTGAAATCAAAATACATTTGTCCAAGTATCCAAATTAAATTACAAATATACAATTTTTATTATAATAATTTTAGATATTTATCATATCAATCTAGCAAGGTACCCTTGATCAAAATACTTACCATCTTCTTATGCATTTAAAAATAGACTGTTATATCATATATTAATTCAATAACCATTCCATATCTGGTTGTGCTAGAAAACCTATAATGATCTATTTTATTACTGCTATTGAAAAGACCACATTGAATAAAATTAATATTCTAAAACACCTGGAAAAACTTTTGAATACATTAAGTGACCTGAAGTGTTGTGTTCATTTTTTTTTCTATGTTTAAATTCTAAAGCAATATTTTAAGTGTTAATTAATTATTTATATTTGAATATATTCCAAACTCATTTCCAGTTTCAAAGCAGGATATATCATATGTTGGTAAAGATTGATAAATTGAAATGCAAAACGGGAATGAACAATGTTCTGTAAAGTACATTAAACATTTTATGTTATTTTACACTGAATCACCTGGTTCCAGCTTCATCATATTTCTTCATCCTACTCTAACTCTAGTTTTACTGTCTAGTGTCCAAAACATATAGCACCATATGATATTTGATAAGCTATTTTTGTTTTCCTAATCTTAGTTTCTCTTGCTTTTTTTTTTTTTGGCTGGCTATCATATTGGATGGATGCATGGCACTTCGCCCAGTTGACTTGTTCCTGGTGCATATTAAGGTGACTGCATGATGCAGTTATGTCATTAATGTGTTCATTACATGTCTACGTGACTGCGTGAGGCAGCCTGTAGCTCATGGCCCACATATGACCTATTGCTCACCATAGAGTCTCCAGTAGCTCAGTGGTTAGAGCATCCGACTAGAAAATGGAGGGTCGTGGGTTCGAATCCCACCTGGAGCTCGGAAAATTTTTTCTGGGCTCCTTGTGGTGATTCCTGCATATAGGTATTCTTTTCTATGATTTATTCACGTACTTTGGATGGCTATCATATTGTTACATAAATCTTGTGGACATTTCATGATCGTGTTATAAATTGACTACCATGACCAGAACCCTAAATTTTGCCTTTTTTTCTTGCTTCTTTTCTTGCTTCTTTTCCTTGGTTAGTTGATTAGTATCTTTTTTTACAATGGTAATCTAAAATAAGAATTTTCATAGAATGACTTTTCTGGTGGTTTGATCTCTTCAACTGACATAATTGTAAAAACATTCTATTGCCCTCAATTTGAAGAAAGAAAAAGAAAGAGTAAAAAAAGTTTTTATTATATAAACTACAGTGTTTTACAAGGATTTCTACTACTGAGAAATGTCATATCTCAGCACACATAAAAATACAATATTTTTCACATGTGAAAATATCAACCAATCGAAATTTTAGTATTCAGTGGTAGAAATCTTTGAAAACACTATAGTTTATATAATAAACAGAAAAATACATGGACGCTTGGAGATATGGAATTTATCTTCTCCTGTTCAAATTTGATATCTCCGCGCGCTCATGTACTGTTCTCTATGTAATCAAAACACATGTATAGTACATAGTTAATATTAAGAATTAGATGAATGGTTAACTGGAGTTAGAAGATGCTGAAATTCATTAATTATTTCATATACAGTATATCTTAAGGTGATGACCTCATAGGCCTGCCATATCTGAACATAAAGTCATTCTTACTTCAATTTCAGAGCAACAAACACTGAAAATAGACAATGATCATATCTGTGTAATGTGTAGTGTTTGATCTCAAGTAAGGTTTCCTAAAGTTATCCATGTAGTATACAAGACATTTCATCCATGAAATCCAGCACTTATAGAAAAGATTATGATATAACAGCACTCCTTTGATATATTACTGGTAAACTAGAATATCAAATTCTTTGTGTATATTATCAGTTGAGTTCAAAATCTCTACCTTCATCTCTGACCCTTCCTCCACTTAGGAAAATTCATATCATTATTACTTTCCCATTCTTAGTACAAAAGCAGGGGCAGATCCAGGGTTTTTTGAGGAGGTGCACCATTTATGATCAAGACTCAAGCACCAAAAGTGAATATTCTGAAATCCATAGTTGTCTTTAAATAGCTCATCTCAGGGAGGTATGCATGCACTGCACCCCTCCTCTGTACCTGCCCCTGCAAAAATTTACTCAGTGGTTTAGTGACAGCTACCTCATTGCATTAATTTGAGATTGATACTGACTGTTTTTGATTTTGACAGGATGTTTAAAATATTCACATTTACAGCAACATGATAGCTATGAAGTGAATAGTTCATTTACTTAGTGTTTTCACTTTAGTATTCCCAGAGTTTCTTGGACAGGACTTTATCTAGAAATATTGCAGTAACAGTGAAATGTACATGTTTGATTAATTGTACAATATACACTTAATGTCTGATCTTGAGGGAAACAGTTAGTTTTGTTTTCCTGAGAGGCTTGATGTTTCCTGAGGCGAAGCTGAGGGAAACATCAAGACTTGAGGGAAAACAAAACTAACTGCTTCCTGAGGGATCGGACATTAAGTGTTTTGTTATATAGCGACAGAGAAATGATTCCCAGCCAATTCAGAAAATAAAAAGAATTTATTCAGTGGATAAGTGAAAAGTAAACAAAAGTTCTGGACTCTGGAATCTGAAGCGGTTTTCATTGGCTTTCTTGTTTCTGATTCGTGCAAGATATCAGGTCACGGGATTAATCACACTCTGATCATGTGCACTGGGGAGTGTGCTGGTTTATTTTACCTTTTCTTTTCACGTGCTACTTGGATCCCGACCGGGAAATAAGTTGTTATTTCCTGCTCAGGATACATTTAGATTTAGTTAATACCATGTGATCATCAGTTCAGCCAATGACAGTGTTTGTTATATCAAGAAAATTTATAGCTATATAACAATACAGAATATTTACATCTTACAGTACAAATCTTCTGTCATGTTTTGAATTATAAATCTGCCCTGTATCAAGTTACTGAACTAGTATTATTGCTCCACATTAGTCTGAACCATTAGCTAAATCAAACAAAACTATTTCTATTTTATTTTATTCAGAGTTTCAGAATGCTTTTTGGGTGTTTGTTTGTGTGTGATATCAATTTGTCTAACTAGTAATTTTTTATTTACTTTTCTTGCAAAGATTCTGGGACTTTAAATGGATAAGTTTACCATGATAATTATTTGACCTGTTGTGCATGTAAGGGGACAAAAATGTAATGTACATTGGGGTCCGAAATTGCGACCAGCTGATTGCCAATGCAAATCTAAATTATAATAGTATTGGTGACCAAAGATTTAGGGTTAGTCACCTGATGACAACCAAGCTAGTTTTCCATCTAAAATAGAAGCTAAAGAAATATATAATCAGGGTTCGCACTGCTCCTGGAATTCCTGGAAAACCCCTTGAATTTTGAAAATTTCTTCCAGGGCCCTGAAAAACTCCTGGAAAATTTTAATTTTGACATTAACTCCTGGAAAACTCCTTGAATTTGCTATTAGTATTTGTTTAAATTAGAAAAATAAAAATTGTTGAATTGTCTGACATGAAATTTCAAAGTTAAGGGTCCTGGAATTTTTATATTTATACCCTGGAAAACTCCTAGAAAACACCTGGAATTTTATAATCTTCTAGTAATGTGGACCCTGTATAATACTTGCCACCTTTTTCAACTGTGTTTAATGTCCCAGAAAGTCATTTTGGAAGGTAAAATATGTGATAAAATACTGTATTATCCTAAAGTGAAAACACATGACATAATTGACATTTTACTGTCACCATTTTCAGCAGTTTAATGTAGGAAAATACTGTGGGCACAGTGCCATGGAAAGAAGGCACAAGCTATCGCAATCTATCATAATAAATACCATGTTCCAGAAACTTAAGCTGATGAGGGACTTTGGCAACTAAATTTTATCCTCTGGTTACCAAAGAATTGTGTCTTGTCGTCACTTCATGGCACCTGGATAAAAAAATTTGTTTTGGACCCTGTACATACATGTTTGTTATCTATTATAGTCATCATATCAGAGTCCTGATTTTAAACTCATTTTTTAGTATAATATATAATATCAACACTGAATAGAGTATCATTGAAACCTCTGTTACTTAAGTACACTAACATCAAATTAGAACAGGATAATATATTGCATCTAAAAATTATATTCGAGTTGTGCAAACAATTCTTCATTGAAATCGTAGTATGTGTCCCTGTGGGAAATAACATTTTTATATATTAAATGATGTTTTTTTCTTGAGAGATATTTGAGTTTTTTTCTGTTTTTGGTATAGGCTTTATAAATCAATTCATTTGATCTGTTTGAAATGAGAAGAAGAAAAGTATTTTGGTATTTTGTTGTGCTTTTGTATAGAGCCAAATATTTATGTAAAAAAATTAGAAATGTTGGCATTCATTGTTTAAGGGGGGTCTTACTTATTTACCAGCCACAGTTGCCAAGGAAAGGATTTAAATCTCCAAGATAGTTTCTTAGTTTATAATGTTGCACATAAAACCAATTTGTGAAATGGATCGTTTTCTGATAGGTTTGATGATGTCATCACTCATCTAGTTTATGACATATTTCATAAAAACGTAGAAATCAAGAGTACATTTAGTCTGTTTGACCCAAAAATAATTGAAATGACAGGACATGAATTGGAACAAAGTTAAGCATTATTTCTGAAAATGGTGAAAAGGCCAGGCTACTAAGCCATTTTGAAAATTCTCAACTCACATGTTGATTTTTATTTTAGAAACCCCAGGTGGAAGAGCTGTCCCAGGAAAAACACCTGTTATGCCAATACCCAGTCAGTACTTGAAGCAATATTATGCACAAGGTAAATATTATCTACATTCAGTGCCAGACAATACAAGGCAATATATATTGGGATTAATAAACCACCTTGTTATTATTACTGTCTCCTTAACCCCTCATCCCCTCCCCACAAATAAACTAAAAATCCATGGAGCAGTTGTTTTCCACCAATTCCTTTTGGCTCGTGAACCTATTACTACCTCCTATTTGATAGCTTATAAAGCCTAAAGATAAGACATTTAGATTATTGTACAGTAGTGAAAGCCAGAAGCCATGACATTAATGTTAATAAGCACACCTTTCTAGGGATGAGATGAAGAAAAGCAGGTATTAAGCATTTGATATAGATTTGTGTTCAAAAGGAACTGATGAAGTGTCAGACATTGGTGCACCGGTTGTCAAAGAACAATTCTTATCAGAGTAAGCCTTTGATTAATGCTCTGGCTGTTAGGAATAAAAAAATTGAATTCAAATTTTATCAGACACAAGTCAAGTTAGAGAGTAGGATTACTGAATTCTGATTGGCTAAGGATTGAGTGTTTTTCTTAATTCAGGGCTTAATTTCTAACTTACTCAGCCCTTGTGACAGAGTATGCTTTCCATCAGGAATTTTGCTCCTGTGTTCTAAACAAGTAATACTTTATCCTTCTACAATTATAGGTTGTTAAATTAACCTGTGTTTGAAATATTTCAAATTTCATATTTCATTCATATATACATATAGATATAATCTTGTGTTATGTTGTTAATACCATGTGCATTCAATAATATTGACAAATTGCTGTAGTTTACCACCAATGTCTCAGTTTGATACCAGTTTTATATTTAGTTGGTGATGTACATTACTATTCTTCTCATTCTTCTTTTGCAGCCATGGATGATAACTACTCTCCTCCTCAGGAAGGTCCTAACATGCCACATTTCATCTTAAACCCTGCACAACAGCAACTTGCAGCCCTTTTGCAGCTTAAACAACAGCAGCAGCAACATGAGCAACAACATGGAATACACCATCAAACCTCATTGCCACAACATCTGTTGTACTACCAACCACAGCAGCAACATTTTCTACAGCAACAACAGCAGCAGCAAGAACTCAGCTACAGATTAGAGATGCAACAGCAGGCATTGAATGGCCATCATAAACAGAAGAAATATGGTGAACACAATAGTAAATCCCCTGTGGACCATGATAAGCCAATACCTCCTAAACCAAAAATCAAGGTATTACAAACTCAGCAATAGGCCCTTTGCAGCTATTGATCACTTGACTGGAACTAGAGAGCAAAAACTCTTCCATTTATTCAAAACAAATTTTATTAGATTTCTATTGCCTTGACCAAAACCTTTTTCAAAATGCTGTTATACTCTCATAACATGCTTTTGATCTCAAGATATAAAGTATGTTTGCCTTCCAGTGGAGCCTTCACCAAGGGACCATGAGCTCAATCCATTTGCTGTTAAAGTGATCAATCATCACATGAATGTTAGCTGCAAAAGGCCTATTCAGTATTTTTCTCATACTATTTTTTTTCTTCTGATGTCAGCCTCCAGAAATAAATCTATCTTGGTCTACATTAATTCATGTTTATTCATAATTATGAGGCTTAATTTCTTTGTCTTAAATAGAGATTGAAGTTCTAGGAGAAGGAACTCATGAATCTGGCAAATGCAGCCCAATTTTACAAACTGTATGAGTTGGGGGCAGCAGATGTTTTTTTAGTTGTTATTGTTGGTAGCAAAGAAACATTTTGAACATATATGATGCAGTTGCTTATGTGAAATACTTATCTTTCACCAATCAAAGGTTGAACCAGAAGAAGAACCGATTGAGAAAGAGGAAGAGGTGCTTATGGACCAAGATGATGATACAGGGAGCAGAATAACCAAAGATGACCAAGCCAAAACATTACCACAGCCAAAACCAACTCATCAACCACCTGTATCATCATCATCATCTTCATCATCATCATCCCAAACACCACAAGAATGTAAGTTCCATAGTCACATAATAGATCTTATTTGCTTGGATGTGTCATTCCCTTAAAAGATTTTTGTTCATCAGTAAAACTTGACCAGGTGCATTAGTCATGATGTACAACAAACATAAAATCTTATTCTTTACCAAATGACGTATACGGTCTGAAATGGGAATATGATGCCCAAGCAAATGAAGTCTATTCCAGAAAATAACTGTAGTTACCTCATAGAGGGAATTAGGAAAGTCTGAGTACAGCAGTCTCAGATGATATTATTAGCTTGCTTGGAAGTCTCTCTCTCTCTCTCATTTATGGCTTGTATGGAAGTCTCTTAAAAGGCTATTGTTTTGCCATAGGGTGTCATAGCAAGGACTGAGGGAGGTTTATTTAGAGCAAAATTTATGACATGCTTACTGGAACTGACCATGCTGTAAGCTTTTCACAGTCATTCAAAATCTGCTCTCTTCTTCCTTTTTTTGGATTGGTTGGATGAGCAAAAGTGAGTTGTCTGGTTGGTTCATGATGGTATTGATTACATGATTATGCTATACAGGCCTGGCTAGAATGTGTACATGGTGTTGGTTCTTCTAGACCTGTAAAATTGTACAAATTTACATCATAGTATTACAGCTGAAAATATGGAAGATGGGATTTGTGAGAAATTTTCTTTTCTTTTCTTTTGTAGTGACATCCAGTGCAGTCAAGAAGAAGTTGCAGAATTTTGTTTTAAATAAGCAACAGAGGGAGCTAGCAGTAGCATCTCTCACTAATGACGCAGCTTTCAAACACTGGTACGTCTTGAAGTAGCTGACACAGGGTTTTTTTTAGGGGGGGGGGGAGAGTGGCAGCTATGCAGACTAGTGTGTAGGGAAAGCCAAAACCAGGTTAAACCTTGTTTTACAGAATTTAATGAAAATATCTCATTTCATATACAGAAAGGATAGTTTTCTATATTTTAAATTAAATTCTAACCCGCAAATGCACTACTCAGTATGCATTATTGAACGGTTCAAGAACAGCCTTTTTGAAGCATTTGTAACCTTAGTTAAAACACCTTATAAAGCACGGCATGATGCGTGCTCTTCAACACACGTTGCTCCTGTATTCTGAATAGATGAGCAATGTTATAAGTTTTGATTAGCTTGATAGATGTCCTGTTTCTTGCCATTTCTATGTGCTGCGTGTGTGGCAACAGAACTAGGGGACTGTTCATTATTTATGGCAAGGGGGGGCTGGAGGAAAATTAGGGGGGTCTCGAGAAAAAGGGACAAAAGGAATGGTGTGTTGAAATTTTATTTCTTTCTTAGGGGGGGATCTTGAAAAACTAATGTATTTTGGGAGGGCATTAGGGGTGGGGCTAGAAGAACTGGAGAAGAACGAAGGGACGGTGTTTTTTCCCCTACATTTTTCTTTGATAGCCACCCGATTAGCTCAGTTGGTAGAGCATCGGTCTTTCGTGCGGGAGGTCGTGGGTTCAAGCCCTGGCCGGACC
>JAAAQI020146136.1:0-11368 GCA_011800005.2 Stichodactyla mertensii
TGGTTTTCACTTCGTCTTAAGCTGCTTATGACTCCGATTCCGACTCCGATTCCGATTCCGACGCAAGTGAAAACCAGCCTTAAGTCAGTACCGTAAGTTTCCCACTCGTACGAAATCGGCTCTACTTGAATAGTAGAATTAGCTCCTTTTCAAATATTCAAATTCTAACTGGATCTGATGGTAGTTTAACTACATCTGGGTTGTGTTGCTTTTCTTTTAGGCCGTGCTTGTGCACACCGCAGAAACAACTCGTGTCAGATTCTTCATGGATTTACTGATGGCCAACAAAAGACCAGTGATGTTGGTCGGCAGTGCAGGCACAGGCAAGACCGTGTTAGTCAACGATTACTTCCAGTCCTTAGATCCTGATGTTACCATGGTAACCAACGTACCGTTCAACTACTACACAACGTCAGCCATGTTGCAAGGTGTACTGGAGAAACCCTTGGAGAAGAAGGCAGGCCGTAATTATGGACCACCCGGCAACAAGAAGCTTATCTACTTTATTGACGATATGAACATGCCTATGGTAGGTGACTGAGTCTTTGTTTATATGAAGTTTGATGGTTTATGATAATGATGATGTTTTCTATTTATGATGATGGATAGTGATGATGTTTTGTTTATGATCCTAATGATGGTTTATGATCATGATGATGTTTTCTATTTATGGTGATGGATAGTGATGATGTTTTGTTTATGATCCTAATGATGGTTTATGATCATGATGATGTTTTCTATTTATGATGATGGATAGTGATGATGTTTTGTTTATGATCCTAATGATGGTTGATAATCATGATGGCTGGTAGTCATGATGATGGTTGGCGATGAGGATGGTTTATAATCACGATGATGGTGGTCATGATAATGGTTAGCGATGAGGATGGTTTATGATCACGATGATGGTTGGTGGTCATGATGGTTGGGCCCGCTGTAATTGGCTATGCTGTTGCGGTGTTCCTGCCATTCTTGTCATTGTTTGTCATTTATTTTTTTGTTCATGTTGTTTGGCTAAGTTAATAAATAAATAAATAAATGATGGTTTATGATCACGATGATGGTTAGTGATGATGTTGATTTACGATCATGATTTTGGCTGATGATCATCATGTTGATAATCATGGTGGATAATGATGATAATGGTTGGTGATGATCATGATGATGATCATGATGAATGATAGCTGGTTGTGATGGTGATAATAATGTTTTTACTGGTTTCAACTCTAGGTTGACACATATGGCACAGTGCAGCCTCACACGCTTATCCGTCAACATCTAGACTACCACCACTGGTACGATCGAAATAAACTGACCCTGAAAGAAGTAGGCAACACACAGTATGTAGCTTGTATGAACCCAACCGCTGGTAGCTTCACCATTAACCCACGATTACAGGTAAGATTGACTACCAGAAATACATCCCTAGTATTGCTGTATGTGTGTCTTCTAAGGGATCGAGTATTCAATTTTTGCACCCAGCAATTGTGTAACATTGAATGTGTTTCCTTCAGTGCAAGATCTCGTACCATCCTCTTCACAATATGATAACAATGTAACAGCAAATAGTCAAACATGGGAGAAAAGTTGACATTTTCCTGGTTTGATTTTGTCTTGTTATAGCGTCACTTCGCAGTCTTTGCTATCAGTTTCCCTGGCCTTGATGCCCTCAAGACTGTCTATCTTAGTATTTTAAACGGCTACATGAAGGTTCATTCATTCGCTTCTTCTGTTACTAAAATCACGGATAAACTTCTCGATGCTGCTCTTGCTCTCAATCAGAAGGTAAGGAAATGTTATTTCAGTGTTAAAAACTCCGAAGATGTAACCAGTTGATAAGAACTCTGATGAATATTTCAGGTGACAAGTACGTTCCTGCCAACAGCCATCAAATTCCATTACATTTTTAATCTTCGAGATCTTTCCAACATATTTCAGGTAAACTTACATGGTACATGACTAACTTTTCACTGTATAAGTACTTAAACTGCTCTTAACCCCTACAGATTTATTGCGCGATTTGAAAGCCTTTAGAGAATATCTATCCTTTTTCGTTTGACAGATATCCAATAGATCTTGTGCGCGCATCCAAATGCAAGGAATTTGACGGGCCGCGACACTAGAGGAGGAGCTTTTATGATGAAAATTGACATAAATTTGTTTAAAATTTTGGAATAAGAATTCACAAAATTGATTATTCTCCTCTTTAAATAAAAACTTTCTCCTCAATTTTGCTTAATTTGCTTTTAGTGTTTTTGTGAGCCGTCAAGATTGGATGCGCACGCAACCTTGAGAAAAAGGTCTATTTGCGAATAAGACATTGTTGACGTCATCAGAGGAATTCTTTCTTTCATGATTTTTCTCGAGGTCGTTCAACTTGTGGTGGGGTTGAGAAAATGCCGACCTACATTCATCAGGAAGACCTCTCTTCATGCCCACGCCAATTTTCCTTTACGCAGTTTTGTTAGGGGCGCGAAATACCGACCAACATAGGAGAGACTCTGAACACGTGTCCAGATTACTAATAAAACATTTTAAAATTGCTTTTGTATTTTGCAGGGTATTCTGTTCAGCACCCCAGAGTGTGTCAAGACTCCCGTGGACCTTGTACGTCTGTGGATGCACGAGTGTAATCGCGTGTATAAGGACAAGTTCGTTGATGAAAAGGATATGGAATCTTACGATAAAATACAATTGGATATAACAAAGAAATTCTTTGAGGTAGAACATTCTTGTTTGTATAATGTAACGGCTTCTCAAACTTATATAAAATGCTGCAATATGAGGAAACATTTGGACAGACTAAGTGACTCACGCTAAATTTTGGTGATACGCTTCCAATTACCTTAGGAGAAAACGACTTTCTTTATCCATGGGGCCCCCAGCAATCTAGTCCTCTCTCTCACTCCCCCTGAAAAGAGCAAACCAGCCGGCCCTCATTTCCATTAGTTTGCGTCTTAGCTCTATGATCTAACTTCTATTTCTAGGACTTAGACGAAGAACAAGTCAACGCCAAGCCAAATATCTTCTGTCACTTCGCTTCCGGTATTGGCGACCCAAAGTATCTTCAAGTCCCTGACTGGGAGCACCTTAGTAAGTTACTGGTCGAAGCACTGGATAATTACAACGAGGTCAATGCTGTTATGAACCTTGTGCTCTTTGAAGATGCCATGCAACATGTGTAAGGACACGCCTTTGTTTCTGCTGTTTACCTTTCGTATTTTCTATACTTTTTGCCGAAGTGAACTGATTGATTGATTGATTGATCGATTGATTCCAGGTGTCGTATCAACCGTATCCTCGAGTCTCCACGTGGCAATGCTCTTCTTGTTGGTGTTGGTGGCAGCGGCAAGCAGAGTTTAGCCAGACTGGCTGCATTTATCAGCTCACTTGATGTTTTCCAAATTACCCTGCGAAAGGGCTACAGCATTCCAGACATGAAGGTTTGTAACTGGCTTCTGTTCTGTTGCAAACAAATATGACTTACGATTTGTGTTCGGCCATCTTGTATCCATATATCAGTTCAGCCCCACAGTTGCATTTGCGGCAATTGCGATTTCTTCCGTCCTAGTTAGAAATTCGGGTGGGGGGTTAAGGGAAGAATTCTCTCCAATGACCCTTTTTTGTAATATATTTTGTGCGATGGAAAAAAAAAGGGGAAAAAAAAAAGAAAGAAAGAAAAGAAAAGAAATCGGATAGACATTTTGTGTATTCTAATATTTTCGTAAAATTTCGAATTTTGGATGTGACAGCAATAATTTACTTCTCGTGTCACTTATTTTTATCATCTATTAAACTTTAATAGTTGACCGTTTTCATCCACAGGCTGATTTAGCAGCCCTCTGCATCAAAGCCGGATGGAAGAACATCGGTACTGTATTCCTACTGACAGACGCACAGATCCCTGAAGAGAACTTCCTTGTGTTGATCAATGATTTGTTAGCGTCTGGTGAGATTCCTGGATTGTTCCCAGACGATGAAGTAGAAAACATTATATCAGGTGTGAGGAACGAGGTTAAAGGTGCTGGTTTACAAGACACCAGGGAGAACTGCTGGATGTTTTTCATCGACAGAGTGCGAAGAAATCTTAAGGTACAAGTATATATTTTAAGCCTCTAGAGAAAGCATTAAAGCCTTCTGCGGCAGTGCAATGCACCATGGGAATCAATGGGTAAAATGGCGCCCACATTTTATATACATTTCATGATAGATTGGATTAACTGATTAGCTGAGGCAGTTTGGAGCTAATGGGATTAATCTTTTCTTACTAGGTGGTTCTGTGTTTCTCGCCTGTTGGTTCAACCTTGCGTGTTCGTAGTCGTAAGTTCCCAGCTGTTACCAACTGCACTGCTATTGACTGGTTCCACGAATGGCCTCAAGAAGCTTTGGTGTCTGTCAGTAAGCGGTTTATTGAGGATTTGGAGCAACTTGATGTAAGTTCTTAGGGCTCATCTTTTCTCCCTCTTCCTGGTTCTTACACCCTTTTACTGTAGGCCATGAACTTCACTCTTATTGTTATCGCTGAGCTTGCACTCTCCCTAAAGCGAAATCAAGTACATGTATAAATCTAGCTAACCTGCCTAGCTCCTCTAGGTCTCTCTTTTTTTGTCAATTAAGCACTTCTTACTCTCCCCCCCCCCCTCACTATTTTAGTTCAAAACTACAGGTGTGTAAAGGTGTATGAATACACAGTCGTCTGACTCTTATCAATATTTTTTGTAGCCTGAAACCAAACCGTCGGTGGCAGACTTTATGTCTTATGTACATACTAGTGTTAACGAAGAAAGTCACGCATACCTCACGAACGAGAGACGGTACAATTATACCACACCCAAGAGCTTCCTTGAACAGGTAAGACAAGTGTTCTCTGAAACCTCTTGATTACAAATAATCTTAGTAATTTAATTAAACATTAGATATACGTACAAGCTATGTAATACTTTTGATCGCAAGGACATTTACTTTTGATGTGCATATCATAGCTCCACCCGTCGATACTCTCGCATTTTTTGTCCTCACGGCCATATTGGTTTTTGACCCAAGACAAATGTCATATCTTTGATTTGTTCTCTTGCTAATGCTTGCTAATCATAAATGTCGATGCGAGCCTCCTTTTGTGTTGTGAGGAAGGGTAAAATAAAACAGAGCCCGGCATTGCAGTGCATACATGACCAACGAAGATCTACCGTTTGGGCTGTATTATTATAACAAGGGTCTCGAAAGAACTCGAATATTATTTGATTTTTTTCATTCTCTCTTCTTTTCGCAGATCAACCTTTACCGTAATCTACTGAAAAAGAAATCCAAAGAACTTGCACAGAAGACCGAACGTTTAGAAAACGGTTTACTGAAACTCCAGAGTACCGCACAGCAGGTAGACGACTTGAAGGCCAAACTTGCATCACAGGAAGTCGAACTGAAGCAAAAGAACGAAGATGCTGATAAATTGATCGCCAAGGTGGGCGTAGAAACCGAAAAGGTCAGCAAAGAGAAGGCGTTTGCAGACGGAGAGGAAAAGAAAGTACAGGTAGGGTTCTTTGCTAGCTGCTCAACAGTATCAGCGCCTAGAACCAGGGGAAGAAACAGTATCAAGCAACGGACTGGCATTTTAATATGATTGAAAATTTTTTATCGCGCGTGTTTGCACTAAATTTCGAGCATGTTCCAGTTGGTGGCAACTTGTTGCTAGTGTAAACATGGCTGTTCTCTGGAGGAGAAGTTGGAGGACTGCGTGGGAGGAGATAATTATTTCACGTTAGTAGAGTATGCCTCCCTGTTTGGGCCTGGTAGCGGGTTTTAACTGTTATAAAAGAGAATATTTAACAATGGAATCTAACGTACTTTTGATGTTACATTTCCGCGGCCATATTTTGTAAAGAGAGGCAATCCTCTACTCTTACAGAAAAAGTTTGACAGGTTCTTTAGTGTTGCTGTGAAGGAAGTATTGATATAAACGATAAATATGTGAATACTTGTCCTTTCATTACAGGTTATTGCAAAAGACGTGTCCGAGAAGCAGAAGTCTTGTGAAGAAGACTTGGCCAAGGCTGAGCCAGCTTTGCTTGCAGCTCAGGAAGCTTTAAACACCTTGAACAAAAACAACTTGACAGAATTGAAGTCATTCGGTTCTCCGCCAGGAGCTGTAGTTAACGTTACATCAGCTGTAATGGTCCTTCTTGCTCCACCTTCCAAGATCCCAAAAGATCGTAGCTGGAAAAATGCTAAAATCATGATGGCTAAAGTATGTCATCCCACCGGTTTTTAAATGATAGTAATAGACCCAGATATTGTGCCTTTACCAAGGTTGTAGTATTTTTAGGGCCAAGAACAAATATTGCGCCAAGAACAGATATTGAGGGCTAGACAATACAATTATCTTCTGGGACAAGAAAAAAAGAAAGATGGCCAGGGTTTTTTTTTGGGGGGGAGGGGGTTGATTGTACTAAGAAAAGCAGTCATTCCATTGTGCGATGTGCGCATGACCATCGTCATGCTTTTTTTATTACTCTTATATAGTATTGTGTTGATACCAAAGACCTCAAACTTAGACTAATAGTCATTAGTATAAACCTACTAACGGTCTATCACCAATCCTGCATTCTGATTGGCTATTCTACTAGAAGTCTATTTGTGATAGCCTACTAGTAGCAAAAAGTGCCGGTTTTTGAAAAAATTAAATGATTTAAAAAATGATACTAAAACAATTAGACCTCTGCGGCACGTTAATAAAGCTTTGCTTCAACACGAACTGTTGAGTAGATCGTTGATAGTAACCTTCTTGTTTGGTCTTATCTGTCGCACAGGTCGATCAGTTTTTGGACTCGCTCATCAACTACGACAAAGAAAACATCCATGATAATAACCTTAAAGCGGTACAACCATACCTTGACGACCCAGAATTCAGTGCTGATTTTATCAAAACCAAGTCTTTAGCCGCCGGTGGTCTTTGCGCTTGGGTCATCAACATTATCCAGTTCTACAGAATCTTCTGTGATGTTGAGCCCAAGAGAAAGGCTCTAGCTGCTGCCAACGCCGAACTGGCAGCCGCTGAGGACAAACTGGCCAAGATCAAAGCCAAGATTACCGAGCTGGACGAGAACTTGGCTGAACTTACCGCCGCATTCGAGAAGGCTACAGCAGAGAAGCTCAAGTGTCAACAAGAAGCAGAGACAACTGCCAAGACAATCGAACTGGCCAACAGGCTAGTTGGTGGGCTGGCGTCTGAGAATGTGCGTTGGGGAGAATCGGTGGCAAATTTCAAGATCCAGGAAAAGACTCTACCTGGGGATGTGCTGCTGACAACTGCGTTTGTGTCATATCAAGGGTGCTTTACTAGGAGATACAGGGATAACCTTATCAAGAAGTGGCTTGAGTTCCTTGACGCTCAACAGGTAAGAAACATATCTTATGTACCTTGGCAAATCGACCTACTTACGGACCAGTCATAATTTGTTGCCAGAGCAGGGTGTTGGGGGATTTTTGATGTGACACTATAAAAAGTATTTGATCCCCCCACCCCTCTTACCGTAGGTCATTGTTTTGCTCACCTCCCTGACGTTCTTTGCAAAACCTTGTGATCCCTCTTAAATCCTCCGACTCCTCCCCCCTCCCCTCCCCTCGCCATAAATAATGATCGCTCCGTTAAATGGTTATCTCTAGTTTTAGGATCCATATACCTAAGACGGTGTATTTTGTATTTGTACTCACTTGACTTGTGAAGCCAAGGGCTGTCAAATTATTTAGATTACATATTAGTAAAAGTTATTAGACTAGACCCCCAATTTGATCAGTTCTTTTGGTCTCAAACCTCAGATTAAAAAATCGTGGCACAATTGCTGTTGTCGCAATTTAATTTTTTCTACCTTTTCTTTAAATCCAGGTGAAGATTCCTATCACTGAAGGTCTTGATCCACTGAGCCTCCTTACTGACAACGCTACCATCGCCCAGTGGAATAACGAAGCCCTTCCGAGTGATCGAATGTCCACCGAGAACGCCACAATTCTGACCAACTGTGAACGTTGGCCACTAATGATCGATCCTCAGCTACAAGGCATAAAGTGGATTAAAACTCGTGAGGGAGCCGACTTACGAGTAGTGCGGCTAGGACAGAAAGGGTAAGAGAATATACATCTATTACAAAAAACGTTGTCCCTGCCAAAAACAACAAGCCAAGTCCGCAAGGCAGTAATTCAGTAATTCATCCATTTAGAGACGTGGTCATTTTACTCAGTCTTTTTACAGTGGTAGGCTGCTGGGCTTCCCAAGATCAAATGGGTGTCCTAAAACTCAGCTAAAAACTGACCACAGACGTTTGCTTTTGGTCTCGGTATTGTCTATGACTTTAAACTATCATTTTGCACGTGTCTTCGTAGGTATCTGGACACCATTGAACGAGCTGTTTCCAACGGTGACTGCATGTTGATTGAGAACATGGGTGAGAGCGTTGATGCAGTGTTGGATCCTCTGATTGGACGCAACACCATCAAGAAAGGAAGGTAGGAATATCTGGAGTGATTTGTTGAAATAAGAACAAGACTATGGCATAAAACATCAAGGTGGTTGTCGGCCATATTGAACGCCAATTCGGACATTTAAGCTTGAACACATACTACAGTTACCCTTCAAATACGCGTTGTGCATATGACACAGTAATAGACTTCTTTACCTTGGGTGTGTTTTCCCATTACAGATCACGTGTTATACCCCTGGGTTTTATTTCTTTGTTTCTCGGAAACGCTTGAGAAGAGACATTCATATGTATAAACTTCAAACAAAGAATCTTATTCCCAAGAGGATGACATAGTCTGAAATGGCAGAACATCACTCCAAAAGTAAAGAGGTTTATTAAAATCCTCTCTGGTTTTCAGGGCCATTAAGATGGGAGATAAAGAGGTGGAATACCATCCTGACTTTCGTCTCATTCTCCAAACCAAACTTGCCAATCCTCATTACAAGCCGGAAATGCAAGCCCAGACCACACTCATTAACTTCACGGTCACCCGAGAAGGCCTGGAAGATCAGTTGTTAGCTGACGTAGTGCGCAAGGAGAGACCTGATCTGGAGGAAACGAAGGTAGGAAAAAGTAGATGTCATCTCAGATGTCCGAATACACAGGAAATATATCGGAATATAGCGTATTTTATGACAATTGGTCTCTCTTTTTCATCACGTGAGCATGCATATTTTGAAACTCTTGATGCGTGTATTATCTATACATCTCAAAACAGGAAAAACTTGAATCCTTGATATATGTTTTGGATTTTTCCTGCATGTTCTTTGATACTTCATAGCATCTCATGTGGCAGGCATTCGACTAATATTATAAGCTCGCGGTTTATGTGGTTATCCTCATTTAAAAATTGAAATGCTTAACTCTACGAACCTCCTGTCCAGGCTAAACTGACCCAGCAACAAAACGCATTTACCATCAAACTAAAAGAACTGGAAGATTCTCTACTGGCTCGTCTATCGGCTGCAGGAGGGAACTTTCTAGGTGACTACGCCCTGGTGGAGAACCTGGAGACAACTAAGAGAACAGCAGCAGAGATAGAGATACAGGTAGGAGAGGCAAAGATAACAGAAGTGAAGATAAACGAGGCACGTGAGGCGTACAGGCCAGCAGCAGCAAGGGCCTCCTTGCTCTACTTTATACTTAACGACCTTAACAAGATCAACCCGATGTACCAGTTCTCGCTCAAGGTACGTAATGATTGGACTAGATTATGTCCCTTTTTTGAAACCAAGAAATTCTGACTGTATTTTTGTTGTGTTTTCAGGCATTCAGTGTTGTTTTCCAGACTGCTATTTCACGTGCCGAAACAGCTGAGGAAGTCAAAGCTCGTGTTGTTAATTTGATCGACTGCATTACTTACTCTGTCTTTATTTATACAACACGAGGTCTGTTTGAGAAGGACAAGCTTATCTTCACTGCTCAAGTGGCCTTCCAGGTAACCTTTTATCCTGGTCTTCTGCTTTGTTTATTTTGATATCACCGTGAATATCATGTTCTCCTTCCTTTCATTTTCCTTTCCCTTCCCTTCCCTTCCCTTTCCTTCTCTCCCTTCCTTCCTTCCTTCCTTCCTTCCTTCCTTCCTTCCTTCCTTCCTTCCTTCCTTCCTTCCTTTGTTTATTTCTTTGTTTGTTTGTTTTTGCTTTCCTTTCTTTTATTCTTTTTCTCTGCCTTCTTCTTTCATAGTACTTTGCTTTCTTGTTATTCGTGTACCCCTGGCTTTTTATCCCTTGTTTCAATTTTTCTTTTCTTTTGTTCACATTTCTGGGTGCTAACCGTGATGTATTATCTTTTGGTCTAGGTTCTTTTGATGAAGAAGGAAATCATCCCTCATGAATTAGACTTCTTGCTACGTTTCCCTGCCGTCATGAATGTGACCAGTCCAGTCGACTTCTTAAACAACCTTTGCTGGGGAGGAATCAAGGTAGAAACTTTAGTTTTCTTGTTCTCTCTCGCCCTTGAGTCCTCAATCCTAGATCCCTGGAATTTCTTTATTTAGAAAGCTATGTTTCTTTCTATGATTTTAAATTTCTTTGCATCCTTTAAGGCCCTGGGTAATATGGAAGAATTCCGTAACCTGGACAGAGACATCGAAGGTTCAGCCAAGCGATGGAAGAAGTTCGTGGAGAGCGAGTGCCCAGAAAAGGAAAAATTCCCACAGGAATGGAAAAACAAGTCAGCACTACAGAAACTCTGCATGATGAGAGCCCTGCGACCCGACAGAATGACTTATGCAGTCAGGTAATTGTTAATGTGATGTGTTCAACATTGAATCTGTATATCTGTATTTTGTTCGTTTAAGGGTTTTTTACCTATTGTATTTTTTCTTGATCTGTCTACTCTTTCAATTTGCAGCAATTTTGTTGAGGAGAAACTAGGTCATAAATACGTGGAAGATGCTCCATTAGAGTTTGCTCGGTCATACGAGGAAAGTTCACCAAGTACTCCAATCTTCTTCATCCTTTCCCCTGGTGTTGACCCCTTAAAGGATGTAGAGGCTCTAGGCAAAAAACTGGGGAAAACTTTTGATAACAAGAACTTCCACAACGTCTCTCTTGGACAGGTGAGTTCTTTTACTCATGTACAGATTGATCATTAATAGGATATGTATCATTAGTTCACCTGTAATGCTTGTCAAAATATCCAAATAGTGGTCACCACCACCACTATCATGATCACCACTACCACCACTATCATGATCACCACCACCACCACCACTATCATGATCACCACCACCACCACTATCATGATCACCACCACCACCACCACTATCATGATCACCACCACCACCACCACTATCATGATCACCACCACCACCACTATCATGATCACCACCACCACCACCACTATCATGATCA
>JAAAQI020146147.1:0-11366 GCA_011800005.2 Stichodactyla mertensii
ATTGAATAATATTGGAAATGATTTCCAATACTAGAATTTTTACCCTCCAGTTTTGCAATACTTGAATTTTTACCCTACTTTATTTGGAATTAAGGAGTTTTTAAGGAGTTTTTGGTGAATTTCAAAAATTCAAGGGCTTTTCAAGTGCCCTTAAATACGTAAATCAAATCTAAGGAGTTTTCAAGGAGTTTAAGGAGTAGCATGAACCCTGCTTTCACTTTAACAAGACTAAGATCCTACCTGCATGATAAGGCTTTGACAGCAATCCTTTCCTTGTTAGCCTGGAAGCAACTTCAACACATGCATCTCTTGTCCTACAGTATACAATACCACTACCCTAATAAGAAAAAAGAAATTAAACACAACTAATTAAAATCTAATAAAGACAATGACTGTTGCAACTGACTACTAAAAACTGTATTCATGCAAATATACAACTTTTTCAAGAACTGCACCAGAGACTACAAAAAATAGTTGTACAAAAAACATTGGTTACAGCATATAAACTATATGCACTGCACTGTAAGTGGTTGGAAGATACTGGCTGACCACTTACTGTTACCTTACTATCCATTTACTGACACCTTACTGACTACTTACCAACCACTTACTGACAATTTATCATATGGTGTGTAAGTTCAATAGCCAAAAATATTTATAACAGCTTGGAAAAGTTTCCTTAGGAAATTAATTTCATAGCAATTGATTATACATATTAAAGTGTGATGTGTGATGAAATCTTAGATTAATCAAGCCACTTAAAATTGGGCAGTTGTATTATGAACACTGTCTGCTTGTGTACTGACCTTGCATGAATCCTGTGAATTTAGTGCTAACTCAGCAAAATACTTCAGATCTTCATATGGCTCATTAAGCAGTTCCTTAAAACTAAGAACAACTTATATTAATTAAGATATTTAAAATACATCAATATACTACAACAGGTTATTATCAATAATAACAACAAAAGGAATTGGTTCAGAAGTTGTGACTTGAGTAATAGTAAACAATCTGCACTGTACAGTAAGTGGTCGGTAACTCCATTCACCGACCACTTACTGTTACCTTACCGGTACTTTACCGTTATTGGGAAGTAAATGACAGAGTAATGTGGAAGCTTGGGTGGTAGTAATTATGCTTAAACACTTTACTCTTGCCAACACTACTAGCTTGATTCTAAACCTAGTACTGCACATATAGAGTTATAATACCCTTGCTCATGTGCTCAAAATTTAGCATCTTTCTCCGAGTGATCCAGTTTCCTTGTTAAATCCAAATGGATTTAGAGGACAGGGCTCGAGACTAACTTTTCAGCTTGCTAGTCCATTGGGTAGTGACAGGTTTGATTCACTAGCCAAACCAAATTTTTCACTAGCTAAAATCAGGCTAGTGAAGCGCAAAAACCACTAGCCAAAATGGAATTTTTACTAGTCTGTGGCTAGTTGGCTAAGTCTCAAGCCCTGGAGGATGGAATGCCTAGGTGGAAATGCCATTTATAAATACCTAGGAACTTCAAGATGACATTGGAGTCTATATTACCTGACATCATAATAAAGGTTAGGTCTATGGCATGGAGTCTTAAAAACTGCAGTTGATTGTGGATCAAAACTCAAAGAGCTCAAGATATCCTCCTTGACTCTAGCTGTTGCTGTGGCTGTCAAAGCAATCCATGGCACATTTGGGAATTTAGATTTCAAACTTCCTAGCTTGAGATAATCTGGTCTAAAGTCATGTCCCCACTGCGAAACACAATGAGCCTCATCTACAGCAAAGTAAGACAAAATATTTCTCCTGTGAAGTGAGCTTAAGATCTGTTGGAATCCAGGTGTTGCAGCAAGTTCAGGTGTAACATAAAGTAGCTTGACACTGGGGCTTAGTGTAAAGAGATCTTTAGTGATTCTTTTTCGTTCACTTTCTGGGATCTTGGAATTTAATGTTTCGACTTGAATTTTGAGTGCTTTTAGGCTTGATACCTGGTCTTGAATGAGTGCAATGAGTGGTGAGAAGACTACTGTAATACCAGATGCTAAGATGGCTGGAAGCTGGTAACAAAGTGATTTGCCAGATCCTGTTGGCATGGATATGAAGACATCTTTTTTGCCTGAAACACAAACAAAATCTTAATCTGGCAATCCCATTCTTTCACATTCAAGCTTTTTTGATGTTTATTACTATTGTATAAATTGGATAATGAAATTTTATAAAAGAAGAGAGAAGATAATTTTTTAAAGATTGAAAATCTGCCAATTTGTTACTAAAATTAGAAACAATATTTTGGATATTAGAAATTTTAAAAAATCAGATCCCTCCATTTCTTTTGAACATATTAGTTTTCTCTTTAGTTTTGACATTCAAGCTCTTTCAAATTCAATAGGAAAAATTTTAATTGAATTAATTTGAAATTTTGGCACCATAATTGTGACGTCACTTTCCCGCCAAAAATCTCAAAATATAGAAATACAAAAACAACAAGTTCATAGGTATGGCAAACTCTGTAAAGTTGCTAAGTTTCATGAAATTTAAATTGAAATATCCAAAAAATTAAAACAAGCCTGGTGATATTGATACCTTATTGTTCCCACTTGTTCCCACTGTGATTAAAAAAAACCCACACATATCCAGACCTTTCTGATTTAGAACAAGTGGGATAATATTTTTATTGATTATTTGCTCAAGAAAACATGATAGGAAACGAATTATTTCAAAAAGTATGAATGAAGGAATAAATGAATGGAAATGAAAAATAATGAGAAATGATAACAAACTACTGTGTTAGTTTATTCTTACATTAAAGAGGCTTTCCAATAGGAGGAATACACTATTTATTTAACTTTAAAATCAAATAGCCTTAATAATTATGAAGTTGCTGAAAAGAGCTCACACATGCAGTCCTAATGGCCATCAAAGGTGACGGACACAAGCTAAAGGTTTATTATTTGCCACGTGTAAGAACTGTGAAATTTTCTTGATTAAATAAAATAAACTAGAACAATAAAAATATAAAAATTATAGGTGTACATATTTCTGCTTGCGCAAAAAAAATAATTTCTCAGAAAGAGAGCTAGAATCGAAGATTTGATGATAATATTTTACTCGAAATAGTGGTTATTTTGAAGAGGAAGAATCGAAAAATAAACTCTTATTGCATATACTTACCATCGTAAACGGCTTTGATAGCATTTTTCTGGAGCTCTGACTTAAAACCAGGGAATTTGAACACATTTTTCAGCGTCTTTTCTAAAGCAGATCCCGCCATGAAAATGTTTTGATTTTATAACATGAACATCCAAATCGATAATGATTCGGAAACTAATACGAAGAGCTATCGACTTCTTGCGACTGGAGACACAGGAAGCCCAGCCTCGAGCTATAACCAAAATAATTTCGATCAGAACGGCTTCGAATATTCACAAAGAAAGATTAAAAGTTTGATAAGAAGTGGATCTAGGTTGAAAGTAATTTATTTTATTTTTTGTCTTTGGCAGTTTTAAAATATATCTTTGGTAAATTTTGATATAACGCAAACATAATTACGTCATTTCAAAAAATATTCCTGTTTCTAAAAATAGAAACATTTGTAATCAAGCAGCTCAGAGCTTCGTTGATCAGGCAGCTGGCTATCTTCGTCATCTAGCAAAAGCGTAACATTCTACTCATCCTTTTCTATTCAGAGCTATAGATAAAGGTATTTTTTAGCTTTTTAATCGAACGGGGGTAGATATTTGGACCTACATTTTGTAAGAGATAAGCTTAAATCTTCACATCTTCTTCCCTAGAAAGCCCTACTTTATTAATCAATAATGGACCCAACCGCTTTCGCAACCGTAAAATACGAAGTTCATCGTCTACCTTGTGTGGACGACAAGGTACAAGCCATCGTTTATGCCCAGGGAATGTTTTATGCCGAACAAATTTCCGAATTGCTGAACGAAACCAGTTTTGATGATGACAAGATGAAACTCTTGCAATCAGTATGTCCCAAGATGCTTCCAGCTTCCTGCGTTGGAATTCTGCCGATATTGAGGACTCTCAGGTCTGACAGCAAAAGAGTACAGGCGGTTGAGCTGTTGTCAAGACAAATCACAGACCCACTGAACTTTCCAATGCTGAATGACGTCTTTCCATATTCAAAGGAAAGAGATACTGTTAGAGGAATCATGACACGACAAGCAAGTACTGGACCCCCACCTCCACCCCCTAATGTTGTTCACACAGTTGGTAATCCTTATCCTTATGGGAAACCAACACCAAGAGTAGACCCCAATGATCCTGTGTACAGAATGGTTGATAAGACAGTGGATGTTGTTGCAGGTGGTATCGCATCTATGGTTGCACCTCGTCATCGACCTGGTGCAGTCATCAACAGGCCTACTGTTGTATATCAGACAACAACTGTGGCAAGCTGTCCTCGGGTTACAATTTCCAACCCTGTCCCAGGAGTTCAGGTTATTCAAACAGCTCCTGGCATCCAGCCAGCTCCAGGTGTACAGTATGTGTATACCACACAGCCACCACCACCATATCCTCAGCAACAGTATTATCAACACAAGTAATATATAAATACTAAGAGGTGCTTCAAGAGGTTTTAGATATATAGCCAAGATGTATAAGATAATTATCAGGGTAACAAAGTTAAGAAAAGTACTGTTAAACCTGATCCTCACTAGCAACATAAGTATAGAGGTTTTGCACCATCACGTGATGGCAGCCATATGACAGGAGGCACAACAATACAGTCTTTTCCCCCTGGAAACTGAATTCTTTCTCGTGTAAATCACATTAGAACAGATTCAATTGTTCTAGTGCCTCCTGTCATGGCTGCCATCACATGATAGTGCAAAGCCTCTATAAGTAACATATGAAGACTAAGTTGGCACAGGGTTTGTATGGGTTTTGGAAAGTCTTGGAAAGTTATGGAAATTGTAATGCATTTCTCCAGGACCTTGAAAGTTTTGGAAAATTGATTTTTGGTCTACTAGGCTATGGAAAAGTTATGCATTTTTTTGTAGCTTGTCCAGCTTATACCTTGCAAAAAATTGTTTCCATTGTAAAGCACCAAAGATTTTTTTGTCAGCACTGTACTTTTTTTGCATTGGCAAATGTATGTTGAATGTTTCAGATCCATGAATTTGGCTTTATTTTTGTGCTTTGTGTGGTTTTGGAAGTTTGAGTCACATGGCTTTGGAATGTTTCGTTTGGAAAAGTTTTGAAAATTCTCACAGGGAATCCTGACGAACCCTGTTGGCAACACCTGTCTTTTCTTTCACCTGTCAGAGAAGTCCTGCAATGAGTCTGCATATATTGGTTTTACTTATGCTTTTGTTGCTAGTGAGAACCAGGCTTAAGCTAGTCTTTGCAACCAAAGCATGAAATATAGCAAAAGCATATGAAATCAGTGTATTTCATCGATGTCACTTTTAGGCATTGTAAAATGTGATATCAATGTTATGTATTTCAATAACATGTAAATTGTAAATCTTGGGTGCCAGTGTCACTAAATGTTCAAGATAATATTTATCTCACAAGTGGTTACTGGTGTATCCAAGGGTCAGAGGTGCATGTGACCTCTGTTGTCATTGGATATTGCATGTGCTTTAGGGACCAGTCATTTATTAGAGGGGGGTGGGCTGGTGCAAATGGGGAGGGGGTCACCAATTTTTATGCAAGGAAAAAGAGGGGCTATAGAAATTTATGCAAATATATTGTCATCGGACATTGGTGATGTATGTACTGTAGGAAGGGGGAGGTTCAGAACAAATTGTGCATCACATAAAGGGGATCAGGAAAAACCAAACATAACACATCAACTTTTGCACCACCCCCCTATAAATAATGACTGGTCCCTTAGGGAAAGGATAGTTTTTGAAATTGGTTGAAAGTGAATACCTAATAGGGCCTCTGATACACCCCACCCTGATGCACATGCAATACCCTCCACACAGAAGAGTAGTATAAGAAAAAGTAGTAATTGATTTAGTAAAATGTACTGATTAGCTACTTATTGATATAATCCTAAAAGTGCTTTACAATTATTCCTGTTACAGATAAAAAATAAATAAATGATTAAAAGATTTTCATGCACTCATAATTAAAGAGAATAATAACAATATGCAATTATGCATTTTTAGCATTTCTTTGGCCAATTGGCATTGAGTATAGAGCACAGGTAGCCCAAAATCAGTTAACTTCCTTAGATCTTCCTGTGATTAAAAAAAAGCCACAGGAAACCCACATGAAAGTTATAAACATTATTTTCTAAGTCTGCATTCATTATGTATGGCTGGGGAGGGGGGGGGGCAGGTGAAATTTTTATATACTAGGAAAATTCTAAGATCCTCCCCTTGTAATAAGAAAAAAATCATGTATCCCCCCCCAGAGTAAGCTTTGATAAAATTTTTATCCCACCATAGAAAATACAGCCAATCAGAATGCAGGAAAGCCATTGCATATTTGTCAGTATTCCACTCTTCCTTCCGTTGTGCATTTGTATTTTCTATGGTGTGGGATAAAATAGTTATACAATGCTTTCTCGTGGCACACCATGGAATATCCCACTTGTCACTTGTATTTCCTCTCTATACACAAGTGACATGTGGGATATTCCATGGTATGCCACTCTAAAGCATTATATAACTAGTATGTATCTCCCCCTCAATGTCCAAAACAAATTGAAATCCCCTCTATTAACTGATAAGAAAATTTTCAGACCCTGAATTTCACCTGTTCCCCTGTCCCCTTCAGCCGTACATAAAGAACGCAGCCTAGGAACTTGAAAGTTATTCTTCAAACACAAATAATTTTCTGTTTAACAGAGTTTCTTATTCTAAAAGGGTGTAATTGTGTTTTTGTTGAAATTATCTATAATAAATTCTGGGAAAAAAATTTTAGGCTAAGCATTTTAAAATTTGCCAAGCTTGAATAGACCTTACTCACTTGGGTGTATTTTTCAATACAGGTCACATGTCATTCCTTTGGGACTTTTTCCTTTGTTTAATGATAATGCTTGATAAGATAACGCTTGATAAGATGGATGAACCTCAAACAAAGAATCATATTCCCAAGAGGTCTGAATTGGAAAAACATGTCCAAGCGAATAAGGTCTATTGGCAATTAGTTGTAGTTGCTCTAGCAGATTGTTGTTTAAAGTCTGCATCCTTTTTTGCTTCTCAGTAGCTAGGGAACGCTTATTTATGTCCTGTAGGAGGGAGGGGGGTTGAAGGATTTTGGGGGGTTCACAAGGTTTTGCAACTAGCATGAGGGATATCAGCAAAAAATGACAGACAGTAAGAGGGGATCACACACATTTGTCAGCAAATTTGTTTGAAAATGAGGGGGGATCACTTAATGTGGCTCCCTAGAGTTTACAGTAGTTCCAATCAATAGGACATAGTAATCTATGGCTAATGCAGGCCCACACATTGATACCCAATGAGCCAACCATATTAAAGTTCATGAATTTAGGATTCAATTTTTATGAAGCTGATCACATATAAGGTTGCCATGGCAACACTACGTCAGCTATGATGAAGGCCATTCTTTTCATTAAAAAATTAAAAACTCAAGTTTTCCACGGTGAATTTTTTAAAACGTTTTATAATGAAAGTCCGTTACAGGGCCGCATCCACGAATTTCTGATTGGTCCGGTTTTCAGAATTGTTTGGGTAGGGGAGGGGTTGTCTAGGGAAGAAGGTGGAGAGGAGAAAGGGGGAGTAAGAAACAAATTACTGAAAGTTGGTCCGGTTGAAACTGTAACCACCGTACCGGTGGTTACAGCCCTGCGTTACCTTACCTTAAATTTGACACTAGTGCTAAAACATTCGGTACTACAGAATTTCAAATAATGCGAAATCTTGAATTTGCCGATTAAAAAAAATTCCACAGTATACCGAATTTCTAAATATTTTGACAATTGTTTAACCTTTATATGATAACAATATATAGAATTTTGAAGGCATTTTACCGTCAGGTTTTTGAGCTATTTCAGAAAAAGACGCGTGCGAACGACATTTTGGTGACGGTCATCAAAATAAAAATTCTTCAAGCTCTGGTTATGCGCATGCTCGTGCACAACCTCGCGCGCGCGTGTCCAAAAACTATATGGAGCCACCTTAAAACTCGGGGGGGGGGGATCAGAATTTTTATGGTGTCACATCAAAAATCCTCTGACCCCACCCACCCCAGGCTATAAATAATGACCAATCCCTTAAGTTAAATGTACAATGTTTGTTTTGACTATATTTAAAATTGGCTGGCTACCTATGAAAAAGAAATGGATGGTTCATGGTGATTGTGCACGCTAACGTCAAAACCGTTTAGAGTTCTTTTATGCCTCTTATACTTATAAAGCGCAAAAATGCTTTTCGGGATAAAAAAATATTGATAAAAAGCACATTGCAGATTATCTTCATTTGTTAACATTTCCTGTGGGAAACGTTTTTATTTATTTTTTATTTATTTTTTTATTTTTTTTCCCTTGAGGGCATTCTAAACAGCTTTTAATTTATCAATTATTGTCAAGATAATTTTGGGTTTATTTTAGGTACCGGGATGAGTGCTGATCTCGCCAGGCCACTCCCAGCCATGGAGGTAACCATGGCAACCGGGCCACAGCTCACCACCCGATTTCCGTCACACTGATAAACAGTGGAAAGTGAACCTACCTGTAAGGTAGCCCAACCAAGAGGGTCCTGAAGAGGGGTGAGGGGGCGGGGGGGGGGAGGTCTAATCCCATTTTCCAGCCAAACTTTTCCTCAAAATCCCAGTCCCAGTCAGTTGATTTCAGCAATGACAATTTTGAGTTTCGTCGCCATTTTAACACTTTACTGAATGATACCGCTGACCAATAGATGCGTGATACTGGGTACTGCGTGTTGATACATGCAGGAAGAGTGTCAAAGTTCGTTTTAATGTCTTTTAAGAATTTTAATGATCTAGACAATAATAAAAAATAATAGCCAATACAACGTAGAATTTAGTTGAATTTTTTAAGCTACAAGTTTTATAGCCACTATATTTCGGCTAGCCATACTAGCCTTCATCAGGTGTGGTATGGGATTACATTGGTTTGGTTTATATATGATGTAGAACGGAAGTTACAAAATAAAGAGATTACAAATAGACGGAAATTAGAGATAGAAGATATGATGAAAATAAGTGACAGTACTAGTGGTATAAGTAAGACCTCGTAAAAAACAAGCAATGTATACCGTCGGAATTGTTGTCACATGGTCATTAATTATTCATAAAGTTCCACATTTAATGATCTAGAACTGCGGGTTTTTTCGAGTTTTGTAGATAGGTGAAAAACTAATTCCATTCCCATCTGTTGTTCTGTTTCTCATTCCCAGTGGCCAAATCCCAGTCCCAGTGTATCCAATCCCATTTTCCCAGCCCAAAATAAAACCAATCCCAGCTCCCATTTTACCCCTTCAGGACCCTCAACCAAATAGAAGTTTTGATTCTCGCCAAACTTGCCACACTGCAAATTCTGCCAGTACAGCCTGCCGTAACAAGCAGAGACCCCCCGCATACCCTAGCACGATGTAGATGGAAATACTACTGAGCGGCCATGACTCGATTTTTAATTTTGCCTAAATTTCATTCAGGTACAACAACGTTTTCTACGCGCGCAACGAGACTTTGTAGGTTAAACAGAAGAAAATACTGTACCTTTTCAACGTGTAAAAGCACTAGCTGTGCGTAAACGCAACAATCATGGATGCATGACAAGTCGCACGATTTTGTTGAACGTATGACCGCATGTTAAACACGTGACCATTCCTGTTAAAGATTATAACTGCGCACAACTTGATCAAAACTCAACCTACTTTTGCGTCACTGCGCGATCATCTTTTTATTGCACAATATAGCTTTCGTTGGATACTTAATTGTGTAATGTGGTTTTAAGTTGCAAGTTACAGAGAATATATTGCTCGTATTATTAGTACTCGGCGCACAACAAATTTTCTTTTTCGTACGAAGTAGAGATGTCTTCTGACTTCGTGCAACAAAGATAATTTAGTGTTGCGCGCGGTATATAGCTAATTAAATTAACGTTGTCGCTGAAAAAAGCCTAAAGCCTAAAGCTTTGAGAGCGAAATTATGATTTTTTTTTCACCGTGACATTATTACAATTAGAAACTCTGTATGCTTGCAAATTCTACAACTTGGACACATATTCCTTAATTTCTTAGATAGCCTACAGCGAAGTTTGTTAGTAAACAAAAGATAGTTGAAAGCCTTTAGCCTTTAGTATTTTTCAGCGACAACGTTAATTGAAATAGCTATATGCCAACAGTAAATTCTCTGCACGGCTTGGAACGCAATGTGCATGACAAGTTGCACGTTTTTGTTTTTGTTTTTTGTTTTTGTTTGTTTGTTTGTTTTTTGTTTGTTTTTGTTTTTGTTTTTGTTTGTTTGTTTTTGTTTTGTTTTGTTTTGTTTTTGCTCGTGCACCGCACCTTTATATGATGGGAATTAAAAAGCCGTATTTGCGGATTTTCGTTGATTTTGTTTAACGAACAATCATTTAGACTCATGAGTAGTCTACATAATCGATCGTGCATACATAGTATAAATCACTGCACTGCGAACCTTACAGGACCTTTCTTCTGATCGTACTTGAAACTGAATATCGGCACAACTCGCGACAACGGTTGCGTCATCTACTTGACCCAAGTTGATGGAGCTGTCATGCATATGACCCTTAGGGTTATAACACGCACGTTAAATCATTTCTCGCGTGGTTTTTGGATAACACGGATAATATTGGTCTATATAATGTATTTCATGTATTCGGCACACATGTTTGTTAGAATTAACCTCATATACATTCTAATACAACAAAAGCAGTACAATAAGGTAATGAATCATTGCAGAAGTATGCAATTGATAAGTTAAGGGTATGATTGACTGACAGGTGCCAATCAATGAGATCACCACGAAGAAAATCAGCAGAAATTTTCCCGCGTTTCTCCTCCTCTTTTCCTCATTTACCTCCTTGCTTCAAGCCCGAACAAAGAACGCTTGGCTATATACGATCCAATTAAGGCACAGACATTGTAGATGATGGATCAAAAACACCGAATTAATGTGCAGAGAATAAATAGCTCACTCGGGCGGAGAAATCCAAGCGAATTGATCCTATCCATAAAGCAAATCACTAATTTGCATAAATCACTAAGCTCAATGAATTGCCATAAACATTTCGTTTTCACATGAAAGACAATCAGCAAATTAGTAAATGTGTACAGGTCAAAACGAGGCTGGTTGGCCCTTGGCTGTGTTTTTCATACAAATCCTTCTAAATTTAAATCGCTGTAACTTCTCAGGTATTTGTGCTAAGACCCTGAAATTTGATTTATTTA
>JAAAQI020146158.1:0-11363 GCA_011800005.2 Stichodactyla mertensii
AGACCATATACGACCAACCCCTTGCTCTAACCACGGTTCACATCGATTTGAAAGGTTAAATAATCCTAGTCTATCTGACGAATTGTTTGGCCGGTATTACCATGCTAATTCTTTAAAAGCGATGGACGAGTGGTTTAATGCGTTGCGCTTTCAAGAGAGTGAGAGGGCCGGGTTAGTACTCGGATGGGTGACCATTGATAACTACTTGGTGAATTTTTTTATCTTCGATCTTTTCTTTCTTTCTTCGAAATAATATGTCTCGTAATAAGTCTGGAATACGTCTAGAATAAGTCTCGAAATATATCTACAAATATCATAGTGTCTCGAAAGAACCTGAAATATGTCACGAAAAATGACTTGAATATGTCTCGAATATGTCTCGAAATATGTCTCGAATGGGTCTCGAAATAGGTCTCAAAATATGTCTAAAAATATGTCTCGAAAGAACTTGAAATAGGTCTCTAAATAAGCCTAAAAACATGTCTCGAATGTTTCTCGAAATATCTTTCCAAATATCTCTAATAATATCTCTCGAATGTGTCTCAAATGTTTCTCCAAATGTGTCTAAATATGTGTCTCAAAATATGTCTCAAAATATGTCTCGAATGTTTCTCGAAATAAGTCTCGAATAACACTGCAAATGTCTCGAACAAGACTAAAAAGATGTCTCGTAATATGTCTCGAATAAGACTGGAAATATGTCTTGAAATGTCTCGAAATCATTTAGGAGCGGTATGAGGAAAATATCAAATTACTGATACTAGAATGATAATTGTTAATAAATAAACAATAACAAAAATAAAGAAATTATCAAAATCTAACTATCAGATTTTCGATATTTTCTGGATATCGCGCCTAACTCCTCGAAATAGGTCTCGAATAAGAATGGAATGAACTCTAGAAATGTCTTCAAATTTGTCTCCAATAAGACTGGGAATTTTTCTCGAATGATACTGCAACGATATCTCGAAATAGGTCTCGAAACATGTCTCAAATAAGACTGGAAAGATGTCTCGAATAAGACTGGAAATATGTCTAGAAATAGTTCTCGAATAACACTGCAGAGATGTCTCGAAATAAGTCTCGAATAAGACTGGAAAGATGTCTCGAAATAGGTCTTGATATTTGTCTAGAATATGTCTCCAAATATGTCTGGAAATATATCTCGACAAAGACTGGAAAGATATCTCGAAATAGATGTCGAAATAGTTCTGGAATAAGACTGAAAACATGTCTAGAAATAGTTCTCGAATAACACTGCAGAGATTTCTCAAAATATGTCTCGAAATATAGGTCTCGAATAAGACTGGAAAGATGTCTCAAAATAGTTCCAGACATATTTCACATAGAAATATGTCTGGAATAAGACTGAAAATATGTCTCGAAATAGGCTTCGAATAAGAATGGAATGAACTCTAGAAATATGTCTCGGCGAAATATGTCTCGAAATAAACCTCGAATAATGCTGGAAATATGTCTCGAAATCTGTCTCGAAATCTGTCTTGAATAAAACTGGAAAGATGTTTCGAAATATGTCTCGAATAACACTGGAAAGATGTCTCGAAATACGTTTAGAATCAAACTGGAAAGATGTCTCGAAATCTCTCTCGAATATGACTGAATATATGTTTTGAAATATGTCTGGAATAAGACTTGAAAGATGTCTAAAAATATTTCTCGAAATATGTCTGGAAGTATTATCCCGAAAAATGCTTCGAAATATGTCTCGAATGTGTCTCCAGGTATACCTTGAATTTATCTCGAAATAGGTCTCGAAATGTCTCGAAAAGTTTCTCGAATATCTCTGGAATTATGTCTGAAAGTATGTTTGGAAGTATGTCTCCAAAAATGCCTCGAAATATGTCTGGAATAAGACTGCAAAGATGTCTGGAAATATCTCTCGAAATGTGTCTCAAATTAGTCCTTGAATAAGACTGGAAAAATGTCGAGAAATATGTATCGAAATATGTCTTGAATCAAAGTGGAAAAATGTCGAGAAATATGTCTCGAATAAGACTAAAAATATGTTTTTAAATATGTCTCGAATAAGACAGGAAATACTCTCGAAATATGACTCGAACTATGTCTCGAAATATGTCTCGAATTAGACTAAAAGATGTCTTCAAATATGTCTCGAAATATATCTCGAATAAGACTGGAAATATGTCTCGAAAAAGGTCTCAAAATAGGTCTCGAATAAGACTAAAAGAGGTCTCGAAATAGGTCTCAAATAAGACTGAAAAGATGTCTGGAAATATGTCTGGAATAAGAATGCAAATACCTCTCGAACAAGACTTCAAATATGTTTCGAAATAGGTATCAAAATAGGTCTGGAATAAGTCCTGTTCTGTGCTGTTGCAGTCCCGTTCTGTTCTTTTTTTAACCTTTTCCTTTTTTCTTTGAGCGGGTGTAAAAATGTCTCAAAATCTATACTTATCAAATAAACACACGCACAAGTTCTCGACATCCTTTAATTCTTAAATAAACTCTTACTAGGTGAAGGAAAAGAGAAAAGGCGAAAAAACAAAAAAGAAAACAAACAAAAATTAAAGCATGCGCTTGGGTTGTGAGCGTCTAGGAGTTGCCTAGCGACCACTAAACAGTATATGTTGCATTTTAAATCTAGATATTTCAGTTTCTATTCAAATTTCTTCTTTTTCTTCTTTTTTTTTTATGTTCCTAAAATACAGAGGATGGGTCCCGTCATCAGTTGGTTCGAGGTCACTTCTTTGTTACCCTAGTAATAAGAAGTAGAAAAGATAGATTTCCTTTAGTGTGCAGTAATTCAGCTGTTCTTTCTCAGCTCAGTTAGGGGCATAGTTTGATAAATTGAGCCTGACTGAGCATGCACAATTTTTTTCTGGAGTTCCCAATAGCAACCATCCAACACTTACGTCATCTTCTCCAAACAGCTTTCCTTAGCAATCGTTTGGATTCTGTCAGCAACATTCTGAGCAGCGTCACCATGGTTACCGTTAAAGACGTTATCCGACTTAGACATTGCCAAGGCAACAAGGTCCTGTTGTGTGAGAACGCTTCCTACTCCAACGGACATCAAGTGGACATTCTTGCTCGACTGAAATAGAATATACTTTTCTGTCAATCTATACCATCCAATAAGGCGGTGCGGTACGGATGTGTTGCGTGACCGTGTTGCGTGATCGACATGGTCGTGATTCTGTATGTGATTGGATGAATAGTATTTCTATGTGCTTTGACTGGTTTAGATTATGTTGCCAATCTGGATCCGTACCACGGCCGTCCTGCGTGCCGCGATTTCGTTAAAGCGAAGGCAAATTCAATCTGACTGTGCGTGTGTCTTCTGAGGACAAATTCACCCGAATTCTGTAGAATCGCGTTTGGTTTCCTTAGAAAACACCTTCAAGTGCCAACTTGAGAATAAGTCATGATTCTCATCCAAAGCCTTTTGAGCAAGATAATGATCTTAAGGGTGGTAAGTGCGCACTTGAAACTGATATCAATCAAAGTTTTGCCAGCCATTGGTGGATCACTTGAAGTTTCCGCAGCTTATAATCTGAAAAACTCTTGCATCAATTGAATCAAAATTATCCTGCGTGAGCCGCGAGCAAAGATGACGTCATCTAAGGACCTGCCTCTTGGAAACTCTAGGCAAAGAGTAAAGTCAATGAATAAATACTTCAGCTTCGTAGTTTTTCTAATTTGATTGTCATTGCTCAACGCTCTTAACAGCGCTTGCGCAGTGGACTACCCCGTGTGGAAGCCAGCTCTTTGGACAATAGCTTTCTGATTTAAGTCACGTCATCACAGTGACCTAGATTGTTTCAATACCGAAGATCCTGCCTAAAGCAATATCCATTAGAGAGAGATCGACTCACCTGGAGGCTAAGCATGATTGGAGTGATGACAGAGTCTTGATGAAGCGATCCATCTGTGATGGTTATCACAAACCTCGGCACATCAGATCTTGAACCTCCTTCTTCAGTAAACAAGATACTGTCAGCCGTCTTCAGGGCTGTGTCGGGCCAAGTGCTGCCGCTCACACTAGCGATTCCCTAGTAGACAACAACATAAATACGAGAAGAATGCAGGGGCATCAAAGTTTGCCCATCAATCCTTGAAACCAAGATTAGATTAGAGATTATGGGTGGCATGGGTGACGTAGCGGTAAAACGTTCGCCTCTCACCACTGTGGTTCAACGGGTCGGGTCACTGGTTCGAGCCCTGAGGATGCCACATGTGAGTAGAGTTTGTTAGATGTGTTGTTCTCTCCCTTGCCACAAGGGTTTTTCTCCAAGTTCTCCGGTTTTCCTCCCTCCGTAAAAATCAACATGTGAGCTGAGAGTTGTATGCTTAAAACAGTTAATGTAGTGCAGGTAGTATGTGAGAGTGATAGTGCCCCCAATTACTGCAAAAGTGATAGAACGACTAGGCACGTAAATAAAGAGGTTTCTGTATAGAAGGTAAGCTTTACAAGGCAGGTGCAGATCCACTGAGGAACTTGCACGGCACGAAATTAAAAGAAAGGAAGAAGATACAAGAAAAAAACTCGAAAAGTAGTAGGTTCTCGCTGAAATGTAAAATCATTTTTCTATTAGACTCACGTTTATAGCATTTTTGAAGCCATCAGGGGCGTCCCCTTTATTAAGAGAACTCTTAAAGGTAAACTGTACTTGGGCCGTATGAGAGAATGTAATCAAGCCCACGTGAGTTCCGTATCGAGAGATGTTCAGGACGGTGACAAGCTTATTAAGGAAATCTTTGGCGACAGTGATAGCCTGTCCGTGCATGCTACTAGATACATCCAATAGAACAGCAATATCAACGATCTCCCAGCAATCTGACATCAATTAATAATTAGAATATTATTAATTTATTCTAACAATAGAAAGTATATAAGGTATAATATATAAACTTTTCTAATTTCTAGAAGTATAATTATGATAAAATATAAATTTTCGTTGTATATCAATATTTGTTAATCAACGCATGCGTAATGACGGTAAAAATGTTTAGTCTAATCCAGTCTGAAACCAGCCCCCTGATATTCGTACTGCGCATGCTCACTTCAGGTAAGAGGTTGAATGACATGAGATGATTTCTTGCATACTCTGCAGTTGTTCTCTTGCAGTTTCGTTAACCTACTTTAATCTCTTCGCAGGAAACACTTTTTACTTCGTTTATTTTCGCTTACAACTTTTTTCAATTGGTTGATAAAGAAAATCATATCAAGAAAAGAAAAGATTGAGTAATTTTGAAAAACCAAAAATTGTTAGTAACGGTTTCTTTTCAGGGACATAAACTGAGTCGGTTCTTCATGGTTCTTTTTCGTGGTATTTTTCCCGCAAAAGATTTCGCTCTCAGGCAATCAAGGATCAATAAAGTTCGACTTCAATCCATGTCATGCAGTCAAACATAACACTCACCAAGCAAATCGTAGACAAAGTTCGTATGCCCTTGTCCAACGCAGTCCGTCGGTGAGTCAAAATCACAGACCACCTCACCAAACGTCTTGTAGCTTTGAATACAAGTGGTGGCTTGGCCATCACGTGCGAAGCTCGTGCCATTGTCACCACTCCAGCATTCAGCATAGTATTGGATGCCAATGTAACGATATCCCTTTGATCGGGCCAGTTCAGCACAACGACATATCAAGCTGTGAAAACAATTTCCATTTAGCAACGCGTATCCCGCGGGATCATCATGAAAACCAATGTCCTACGAGTATGAAGAATTTTAGCGGAACAATGTGAACCACTCAGGCGCACGCGCACAATTTATTTGTCTCCTATTATTGTACCAAATGTTTAGCAATTAATGCGCATGCGCCTACGCCTGCGCCTGCTATGTCTCAGTGCACAGTGAATGTAACTACATATCCTGTATACGATATTCCCTCAGTTTTATAAATCTTTTCGCTTATAGTCGGTTAGATCAACGGTTAGATCAACTGCACATGCCTTCTAAAAGTGCATCCTGCTGACCATGAGGAACGTGGACTCTGGGAATAATATTGGCTAGTCACAAAGCCGAGAGGCAGGGATTACCCAGTGAAGCGCTCATACCTTCGAGTTGATCCTTCAAAGTCCCTCCAGTTGAACAGAATTCCAGAATAGCGTTCCTTGTCGCTTGGGTCACGATCAGTCATGATGAGCTCAGGCAAGGGCCTTGTGACGTCACGATAGCATCCTACCTTCTCAAAGTCCACCTTACAGCATAAGAAACCTGTTTATGATGAGAAAAAAAATCTTGAGACTTTTGAATTACGAACTAATAATAAAAAGTAAATCAATAAATAATAAGAATAAAAGAGGAATTACCTTGGAAAATGACAGCAAGAAGAAACGACGAAACGAGAAGCTGCAATGCTGCCATCTCGGAATGGTTTTTCTCTTCTTTGAGCTGGAAAAAAAAAAAAAAGAAAAAAGAAAAAAGAAAAGAAAAGAAAAAAGAAAAGAAAAGAAAAAAGAAAAGAAAAGAAAAAAGAAAAGAAAAGAAAAAAGCCTGAATGATTTATACCGAAGGTGTAATAAGCCCTGAACATTGGCCCTGAATGACAATTTACTTCATAATGCGAAGGCAAATCACAAGAGTTTCATTATGTAATCTAGACACGAACTCACCGCAAACTACACCTTTGCCTTTCTATTTCTTGTATCGGTTTTCGGTCAGCGCGGCCTGATCCACCTCACACTAACCATATATCTTGTCAGTTGGTGCAGTTCAGTATTTATGTCTTCACTTTGATCTGATAAAACTGATTTTAAGCTTGACGGATGCGGGGTATTCTCTAACAGCAAATTAAAACTCATTTTTTAAAAAAGAACGATTAGATCAGACGTGATAAAACTCATGAAAACCGTTTTACTAAGACAGGGAATCTTCGAGACTTTGATACCGGAAAAACAGAATTAGTTTACAAAATTACGATCTCTTTGCTTTTCACGAATGCGATACGCCATTCTGACGGGATAGCATGTATTTTGCGTTTCTTTCAATTTTGAAAATGGGCAGCCATCTTTATTCCCAAGATATGAAATGAAACCCTTTGTTCATGCCCAGGTGGACTCGTTCTGAAGTGTTTGAATGCGAGGCCACGCGGGAAAAAAACGTATTGTTTCAGCCAAAATGGCTGCCGCGTGATTAAAGCCTGCCATGGATGATTGTCGTTTCATTTTATCCTATTACGTAATCATTGCATTGAAATAAAAGTATTTTAAACCTCTTTAATTTCCATTTGTACGGATAATGAGGTTATGATATACAGTTTATCAATCAGCATACTAACATCATTCATGCATTGTGTATCATGAATCATTATTGACATAGGCAAGCGCCACTCGCTTAAAAAAGGTGACAAATAAATTCTTAAATGAACAACAAAAATGAAATGTATTTTTTATACTTTTAAAGTAATACCGACACAAAAATGTATAAATGATTT
Source organism: Stichodactyla mertensii (assembly GCA_011800005.2). Classification (NCBI taxonomy): domain Eukaryota; kingdom Metazoa; phylum Cnidaria; class Anthozoa; order Actiniaria; family Stichodactylidae; genus Stichodactyla; species Stichodactyla mertensii. The sequence continues at coordinate 7,424 of JAAAQI020146158.1, forward strand.
TGCTGAGTAATGCGCGTGCATCTCTTTACCTTAACCTTAATATATATCTTTATTTCCAAGTCAATACTAAGTAACGTGACAAAAGTCTCACGAGATGGCAATAAAACCTTCTAAAATAGAAAAAGATTAGCAGCGCATTAATACGAAATCCGTTTGGATTTATCCTCTGCCTGTGAATCTGTTCCCGTCTTAGAACAGTTGATTTGGAATTGCAGCCTCTTAAAGCAAACTCTGGTGACGGAGTACTGTGGATACGTGAGTGTTTAATCCACTTCACTACAGTAACAATCTTGAACCTTTTCTTAAGTCAGTTGGGGCCTCAAATATGGCTTCACAAAAACTAAATCCATTCGTTCGTGAGCAGAACTTCAATTTGTTATTCCTTTTTCAAAAGTATATCACGATATCATTTTTAATATGATTAGGAAACACGTCAAAATTGGCGGTTTTTAGCAAGGATTTGTGAGACTATATGATTGGCTGGAGCGCATAGCGGTGTTGGTCTAGCCCTGTAGTCATTGTGTGCTTCATTTTGGCACACTGATCCTAGATTTCCTCTGCATTGGCGCGCTTTCTCTGCCGGGAACAGTTTAATAAATACAGCGATAAAGAAATGGACGAAAACAGCACCGCAGTTATACCTAGTCGGTCTTTAGCTTCCCCAAAAGATTTAGCAAGCAAAAACAAATTAAGACTAAAATTGAATTGTAACCATACGTTACCTAGGCAACGCTTTCTTTGAGATCACGTGATTTGATGAATGAACTACATCGGGATCAAAGGATTAACTAACAAACGCCGAAGAGGAGATTTTTGTTTTTTCTTTCCCCCTGTTTTTCTAGTTAAGGTTAATCAAAAAAGATTCATCATCTTGGGCCAATGACAACAAGGTTTTTGTTTCATGATATGGTTGACACTTAAAGGCATATCGTTAAGTGATTGCGATCAAAAGACTTCAAGAAATCTGTCATTGCTAACGAGAAATGAAAGACTAGTTTATCAACTGTTTCCGAGTCTGTTGGCAATCATTTTATTAACCACTTTACTTGTGCTGCATGTGGGTTAAGTGAACACTTGATGATTCTGATTATATGACCCAGAATATAGCAACATATCAGAGAGGACATGTTGGTTTGTGACAGATGTCCGGAAAGCCTCGCTCCCTTTTTTGTTTTTCAGCTAATACCCATTCTCCTCCCTCTGACTCTCGCCTAGTAACCATTCTCCCTCTCTTGTTTAGTATCCAGTCTTCTTATTCCTCACCAGATAGAAAAAAAGCCATAGTATAGTAAAAACCAGAAAGTTTCTCTTTCCGTTTATGGTATTATATTTTAATGACATGAATTAAATAAGGTAAAAGTCGCTTAAAATGACGAAGCATCATGATGTTCTCTATAAATGAACAAATAAAAGAAAACAGATTTTAGTACAAAGATTTTCGGATGGAGTATGGACGGACAGTCTAACCGTCTAACTGACGGAAAGACGGACGGACTGTCTAACTGACGGCGGACTGACTGACTGTCTAACTGAGGAACGGATGGACGGACTAACCGTCCAACTGACGGACGGACGGAATGACTGACAGATGGACAGATGACAGATAGACCCATTTCTTACCGTTACTCGTCTCTATGGCGCAGCCAATGTTGGTAACGGCGCACTCGTCGAGTTTGTTCTCGTCTTTCCTCTCATGTCACAAAACTCAGCAGTCACTTGATGAATTCGACTGATAAGAAACGGAGCGTTGAACTCTTCTGCCGTCACAATATCATTGATTTTGTCTTCCACTATCTTCTCCAGCCGTGGTCTATTGACCTCGATACCAACACCAGCAACTAGAACCTTGATTTTCATTTCCTTTATAAACAGATCAGAGGGGATTGGTATATTTCTGGTGTAGAGTATTCACTAACAGTGTCACACACATTCCACCGATCAGTATAATACATACATCAATGTACTTACTTTGATACGAGCCAGCATTTGAAAAAGACCGCTGACCTTGTTAGCAGTTTTGAACATCCCATTGGTAATGAATACCAAGATTCTACTCACGTTCGGTCTGGACCCAAACGAAGGACCAAACAGCACTTCTGTGGCTTTGAACGCTTTGTGTACACTATATTGTACAAGAAACATCTTTTTATACACTGGTCATTCATTAGAGGGGGGCTAGTTAATTTTTATGTGTTACACCCACTCTCTCCAGGAGATAAATAATGACCGGTTCCATCCCGGCATCCCGGCATCCCAGCATCCCGGCATCCCGGCACATATACCTGGCACTAGCGTTAAATCCATCATGTTGAGTAACAGCCAAGAAAATCTCTTCCTTGGTATAATAGGTATCAAAGTGGAACAAAACCTCGGATTCCTTTCCAAACGTCATGAAAGCGATGCGTGTTTTATCTTCACCGATCTGGAACCCATCAATCACGTCTAGGGCTAATGATGAAGCCATTACCAGTCCCTCCTCGATCATGGAGCTGGAGGAATCCAGGGCAAATGCAATATCTTGTTTTTCCTTGCATTTATGAATCACTAGAGGAAAATACGAATATGAACACAAGTCCAGGCATGTCTAGGGTATCGTACCAAGTAACAACGATGTAATAGACAGCCTCATCAAAACACAGCACAATAAACAGTGAATTGATTTCTAAAACCATATCTACACGAAGCAGTTTTTCTTTGACAAGTTTCTTGCTCTTTTATGCTAGTACGTAGACGACAATTGCGTTTGACAAATTTTTCATTGAAAAAGTCTTCAAAAACTAGCGTGCTAGCATTTCAACAGGAAGACTTGTCAAGGAAAGCTTGTTCTAGATGTGGCTTAACGTACCTGCTGTGCTCAAGGCACATGTGGTCAGGAAACTCAATAGCAGTCGTACAACCATAGGCGTCATCCCTAGATCATGAAAAACCTTGCAGTTAAATCAAAACAAAACAATAACAACTGCACGTCCGACAACGGCAAACAGCAAATATAGCTAATTCAATTAACGTTGTCGCTGAAAAAAGCCTAAAAGCTTTCATTTATCTTTTGTTTACCAACAAACTTCGCTGTAGGCTATCTAAGAATTAAGGAATATATGTCCAAGTTGTAGAATTTGCAAGCATACAGTGAGTTTCTTATATATTGTAATAATGTCACAGTGGAAAAAATGTCATGATTCCGCTCTCAAAGCTTTGGGCTTTTTTCAGCGACATGTCGTTAAGTGAATTAGCTATATCTTTCAACAGAGAACACTTGACAATTCATGCGGTGTAATTGCATGTGTGATAAACGTATAAGTTTCTAAATAAAAAGAAAATAAAAATCACACGGCTCCCCTTAAAAAAGAACATTTTAAAACAGTAAACCGAGTGGTATCGTTAAACTACCTGGGTAATTTCTAATCCATATTGTCCAACGAAAAAAGAAGGCTTACCTTGTGCAGTTGAACGACTCCTGTAAACTTCTCGAAGGTAATCAAAATATATTTCAACGTTGACAACGAATTTACTGATTTACAATAATGTTAAGAATATTCCTAGTGTGGGACTCACTGAATATTGTTAATTATACTCTTGTGTCACCATCAAAGCTAGTATCACTGTTTAATTTGCAGCTTTTAATTGCAGCTTTTAATCCGATAGATTTTTTAAAGAACTATGGTAAAACTATGGAGCGAAATTACATTAAGAGACTTCGAATGCGTGACTTTATAACACGAAACAGCAACAACGGCACAAACAAACAAACAAACAAATAAACAAACGAACGAAGAAAAAAAAACAAGCATCAAGCAAGCAAGCAAGCAAACAATAAACAAGCCAACAAACAAATAAACGACAACAACAACAAGATATATGAACGAAACCCACCAACCCACCAACCCACCAACCCACCAACCCACCAACCCACCAACCCACCAACCCACCAACCCACCAACCC
>JAAAQI020146169.1:0-11363 GCA_011800005.2 Stichodactyla mertensii
TCTATTTCACCCCGGCCTGCTCCCAGTCTGACCTTGTAGCTCAGCTGGTAGAGCATCGGTGGTACAAATCCGAAGGTTGTGGGTTCGAATCCCAGCGAGGTCAGAAATTAATTTTTCCGAATTTATTTCCAAGGGTCTTTCGCCCGGAATAACCTCCTTTCTAAGCATTACTTCTTCTTCCTGCAAGGAAATAGCTCTTGAAAATGAAATGAAAACGGGCGACTAATGTCAAGTATCAGGCCTGAATTTTGCCGTCAAAAAGTGTTTTGGAATTGCAATCCAATAAAGCAGGAAAAACAGTCGGTTGGTGAAAATAAGCAATTTGGGGCTTTGCCAAATGACGTCCCAAATTAGGCATGTACTGGTATTTGCAGAGACGGACAGGAAAGAGTTCAACATCTAAAAGCATAAAAAAAAGAAAAGTTCTAAATCCACCAAGATGCTACGAATGGTCACCCATCCGAGAACTAACTAAGCCCTACAGGGCTTTGACTTATCACTCTCTTGAAACTACAGGGCATTGAACCACTCGTCCATCCAGTTCAAAGAATTAGTATATCAATAGCGGCCAAAACAATGCACCAGATAGACTAGGTTATTTTGCTCTTTCCAATCGATGTGAACCGTGGTTAGAGCAAGGGGTTGGTCGAATATGGTCTGGGGCCAGCCTCTCCCTGGCACTTAATCGCCGGTCAAGCTCGGAAATCCATACTGCGCCTCAGCTTTCAAGGGAATGTCTCGGGAGTAGAACAGAATGGAGAGCGAGGAAGACCTACAGAAGCATTTCTGGGATATTGGAGGACCAGAGAATACCAAGGAGTGGATATTTTGCCAGTAGGTCTCCATGACTGAGTACTGGAGTACCGGGATTTGCAGGGACGGACAGGAAAGAGTTAAGAAAGAAAGGGGGTTTAAAAAACGAGGCGCAGCTGAGTTTGGCCAGGGGATTAACCACTCCTGTGTTAGATATAGCTTCTCAAACCACAAATAATTCTAACAGAAAGTCAAAGTAAAAGTTGGGGAAATTTTATTCTAATTAAGCTCATATATACAATAACCACTTTCACGGTAGTGATTTACTTATTTTCTCCTCATTTACGAGTTAGAGAAAGGAATAGGAAGAGCTCCTCCATTCCCAACTACTCCAAGTTCACTACCTTTTTGACACTAGCGATCACCGACGTGGAACGCGTATAGTTTGCGTTTACATGGTGACTTAAATGTTCGGATGTTATCGGATTGATGTTCAAATGTACAACTTTTGAACAAATTACTGATTTGATTTTTTGCCTGTATAATTGCAAATTTTCTTGCTATTATTCCAAGAGAGCTAACAAAAGAATCAATTTGATATTTAATACATCCGGTTTCAATCATCTCAATCCTAGAACAATATCTGAACATTTTGGTTACAATAACAGAGTATACCACACGACAGCTAGAACCCCAAAAAGACCAATTTTTGCGTTTGAAGGGCTACATGGACAATGCGAGTTCTGAAGCATAAGCATGGATAAGAACTTCAATTTCTGCCCTTTTAAATGAGATGAGAGGGAACAGAAGGATGGGTAAAGAGAGCTAGGGGTGTACTGTAGAGTGCGAACACCATATCCAGGAAATAAAATCAAATTGCTATTATACAGTCAAAGCTCTCGTAAGCGACCGCCTCTGGAAATCGAAAAAGTGGTCGTAACTAGAGCTGGTCGCTTACGAGAACAAGCTCTCATAAGCGACCACACGCTGATACAATACATCTGGTCGCTTACGAGAGCCTTCAACTCAAAGCCACAGACACGTTCAGGCCATTTATGAAGAAAATTTATTTAAGTTCGCCACAACCCCATATCGCATTACTACAGTGTAGTTAAATTTGATGACATTGGGAACATTTTATGCTGGAGTCATGAAATAACAAAAAAACGTTAATGCATTTGGTCATTGTGCTGTACAAATCAACCTCAGTGTTGCTTGTCAAAGCCTCATTTATGCCTGTCCCCCTACCTCTGGGGAGCTTTCTTACTATGGGGTAGTGGGTCAGAAGCAGATACAACTGGGGAAATCTTAAAATATCTAAACTAAACTAACAGGACACTTGCTTTATTGCATCATGAACCTCTACTACCAGAACCCTTGTACACTTTTTTTTGTTGAGTTGATTAGCACCAATTGTTGAAGCATTCTGGTAGTAGTCAAATGACGCCATCATGCAAATGTAGGTCCTGTTTAGCTGAATACAACTGTTTGATCAATTGATACAAAGGATTTGCCATTAGTGGAAACATGAAAGGGACATTTTCATGATTGCGTCATTTTACTACCACTACCAGAACACTTTGTTGACATGCTTTCTTGTTCAGATTTTTCTACTCCTGGGAATAAAGAGACAATTGGTAAAATTTACCTGTCAACAGAAGCCACTCAAAGTATTTCGGTCTTGGTAGTAAATTATGTCATGCAAAGGTACTATTATCATTCTTGATTATACTAACATATGCAAAAAGGGATGCTTGTTCAGAGGATTTGCAAATAATGCAACAAAAAAGGTCTTACCAGCACAAGTCAACAGGCATGACACACTGAGAAACAAGCGGAGGTACCACATTTCAACTTTTTAATTGGTTCAGTTCTACTGTCTTGCAAACAAAGCCTTTTCTTTCCCTCTGTGAGTCTAGCACTAATCAGCACTATGAGGGAGAACCATGATCTCAATTCACAAGGTAAAGAAGGTTACAAATGACAAGATTTTAAAAAAACCTATTTCAAGTGCTTGAGATTGACTTGACCATAGTGTTCAGTTATTTCTTGTTTCCAGATGCATAACTTGACTGTCTAATATTGAATGCTTATTCATACATTTTCAAATCTAATATAACATGTTTTAGATCCTGTAAAAGACTTGCAAACCAGTTCCAGACATATTCTAACATGGTTATAGATAATTGATGGTTTGCAACCAGTTCCAAGAAGATCAAAATACAATAGCATGGTGACCATGTTGGTGGGACATTAAACAATGAATATGAACTAATAAGAATTCTTTTGTTAAATACCATCAACACGGCCACAATGAACTAAGCTCCAAATGAAGAATGTCATACAATCAGTTTTAAATTTATAAGACAAAGATAACAGTTTATATTCCTTAACTTATTGGCTACTTCCACAGCAGCCACCACCACTTCTGGTTTGTGGCTGTTCATCTACAATAACAACATTCTTTTGTCTCCTGTTTCCTCCTCCTCGCTCTGTTGACGTTGCAGTTGAAGCTCTGGCATCTAGTTTTTCTTGCTGGTCAACCATTTCTAAAATTATTGAAATATTACCACTTTAATTAAGAAAATACCATAATCACCACCCAACCTGAATGAATAATAGACCTTAGTGTTCATTGCTTTCCCATTAGAGGTCACTTGTCATTCCTCAGACAAAGAATCTTATTCTCAAAGATTTGTAAGGGGAACACATTGTGCCCAAATGAATAGGTCTATTGAAAGAGTACTTACCCTTTGTTAATTCAAAGAACATTTCTTCTATTCCCTTGTTTAGTTTTGCCGATGTGTGAAAATGTCTAGCTCCTACTGTCTTAGCATATCTGTCAATTAAAAAAATAAAAGTAAGAATTACAAAGAGAAAGATTATGATTAATTTTCTAAGTCAATAAGTAACAGCACCACTTCTATCAACAACAACAAGAACAACTACAACATAACTGCCAATAACTTTGTACAACAACCATGATAACATGGTTTCAATGACAAGGTTTTTCCAGTAACAAAGTATACCCAAATGTATATTTTGGTTCTAATGTTGTCTTATCCTTGCCTTAGTTTAAACAGAGGAAATTTATGACCAATAATTAACTTGCTACTTACGCTTCAGCATCTGATGCTTCAACATGCCTGTCTTTTTCCAAATCAATCTTATTACCTAGTTCCAAAGATAAAAATAAAGTCAGAAAATATCCACACTCCCTCTCCTATCAGTGAGGGGGGTTTGATATTCTTTTGTGGGAGGGAATTAACCTACAAGGAACTAGCTAAACAAGAGTCAGTTCAAACCCCCACCCTCAAAATTCCATGTCCTCCATGGGCCATCAACAGGGATTTTTTTCTTGAATTATGGAACATACCCTTTTTAGACTGTCATAGCCTGTAGGAATTTTTAATTCTCATCATTCTCCCAAGGAAAATAAATGTATTATCTTTTAAACTATACATTACTTGATTAGCTTGCATTTATACCTGTTTTAATCAACTATAAGTTTGTAAAACTCAAGTATAGAGCAGGTTTCATGTGACTGTGAAAAGCTCATGACATGGTCAAGTCATGTCAAATTCTAGAAACATCACGGTTACAGCAAGGCTGCGAGCTTTTCACAGACAGTCGTACAAAATCTGGTCTTACCCCTGTAAACTGTACCTGCTATGCATAAACAAATATCATCTCCTAACATTTTCTTGAGTTCCTTAACCCAATTTTTGACCTGCAGGATAATACACCAATAAAAAGGTTAATGTTAACACATTTAACAAATTCATTTGGGTGTTTCTCAGGATGGTTTTTCCCTGAGTCATATAGGAATGGGTTTCCCCTATTAACTCACAATGATAGAAGTAGTTGTATATTAACTTGGGAATATAAAGGCCTGGGTAATTATACTGCAAACATAATTTTTTTAAATCCAAGTTGCTATGAGGGTTTCAAAGATATTTCTGTAAATCTTTAAATATTGTAATTACCTTTAAGAATGAATCTTCATCTGTAATATCATACACTAGAATAGCTCCATTACTACAGGAAAAACATATATTAAAATATTAAAATAGGAGACTTTTCAAAAGAAATTTTATAAAATAATGATCATATTTATTTGGTGAATATGATTTAGTACCCTGACTCTTTCTTTTTTTTTGTAATTGTTTTGTTTTGTGTATTTTCTTGTTCTCATAGTTTTCCTAAATCTTTTTACACATTATTTATCAAATTTATATTTAGATTTTTTCTCCTATATGTTTTTGATTGTTGTAAGTATCGACCCCATTACCATTAGCACTTGTAAATTTTCACATTTTATCTATGTCATCTAACTGGATTAGGGTTTGCTATTTTTAGATGACATGTACAAGCTTCTGGCCTTCTTTTTTCACTTATTTATACTTTTCTTTTATTTGTATTTGTTTTGTACAAATAAAGTGATTGTTGCTGTTGTTGTTGTTGTTGCAGGATATTAAATTGCATCCAAAAAAAAAATATTTTCAATCTCCAAGCATTTGTTAGTGAATCTTGATTTTTCTCATAATTTTCAACACTGGAAGGGAGATAGTGAAGTTGTACTTTATGACAGCTAACATGTCTGATCTCAGGATTACAAAACACAGGCTAACAATATGAAATAACACAAGAAGTGTTGGTTGACTATTGTTGACTGTAGGTGAAGTGTCAGTCTACAGGTGGCCGATAAATGGGCAACAGTTGGATGCACATTGATTGATGGTGTCAGCTGATCATACAGTAAGTATATGATCACCACTGGAAAGTCATGAACATGGTATATAATTGGTATAAACATTGTTTACCATTACCTGTCTCTGTAGTAGATTGGACCAAGAGCATGGAATCTCTCTTGTCCAGCTGTATCCTGTCAAATAACAATACCTCAGATTACAAGACTATGGTTATGTGCAGATAGTAACTAAACACAGCCACAAAAACACTATTATCAGCAGCAGACAGATACAACAGCAACAACAGAGTGACATCATTAATCATAAAGAATTGTGGGAAACTACGGAAAGGTGCATTCTTCATACAAAAAGCCATTTATTGGCTCTGTGAGACAGTTCCATGTAAACAGTATGTATGGGTCAACTTTTTGAACGGTCAAAAATTCATCTGGTTCTGTGTAAATGCAGCCTTATTCCATTCCACTATACTTAAACAACAAAAACAAGTTGAATGCCACTTACCCAAATTGCTAAATTTACTCTTTGTCCTCCAATATTCAGTCTTTTGTTCAAAAATGAAGCCTATAGAAAGAACATTAAAGACCATCAAAACTTTTTATTTATACATTGTACATGTGTAATGTCACTGAAAATAATAATTTACAAATTGGCTTTGTGTCATTCTGATTCTTGCAGAGGAATAAAAACCAGAGGAACCACAACCCTCATGGCAAAGGAAAGAACATGTTACATCAAACTAACTTAATTCCCATGTATATAGCATCTACAGGAATTGAACTAGCTACCCAAGCTGTGACTCACAATGAATGACAAACATTTCCTACTATGTTACGTATATTAACAATAACATCTTAATGTGATATTATCTAGCAAGCTTAAGAACAAAAGTTTTGCTGGAATTGTTAATGCTTTATCAGCCAAATATCTCTGTAGGTAGATTGATATCATTATTTATAAATGAACAAATAACTATAGTATGGACTGCATCGGGATAGAAATAACAAACTAGATTGTAAATCAATGTTAAAACAATGTATCAAAATAAGACACTTAAATTTGTTGATGTTTTCAGCTAAGTGTAAGTGTCTTTTTTGCTACAGACTGTTTTAATATTGATCTGACTATAGTTCATTATTTATAAATGAGACAAGTGCAGCCAAACTGTACAGAGTAAAATTCCCAAAAAAATAATGGTACACACTCCTTAACATCTTGTTTACAAGAAAGATTACTCAACCATTCTGGAGCTGGTATGGCAAAACATAACCAATTGATCCACGTGACCTTGAATTCCATCTGAGGATAGACTTATATCACACCCTACACAGGTTTGTTCTTATAACATGAGGAACCCCAACAAGATGGTGCTTGTTTATTTCAACACTAGTACATAGTATTGTACAAAGGCAAATTATGAAGTGAAATATTTGTAAATTTCCTGAAACCAATTCATTTAAGTAATCATTTATGTGATGTGATCCATTTCATAGGAAAGTGACTAGAATTCTATAAATCAACAGAGTTAATAAATTTCAATGCTGAAAACAAAATCTTAAGCATTGAGGATTTGTTTAGTGAGAGAGATAACAGAAGGCTACACAAAGAAGGAAGTCTATAACCTCAATAAATATTAAGAATATAACTAATCAGTCAGACGTGAAGCAAAAGAAACTGCAAGCGTAAAGCTTAAGCTCCAATTTACTCACGAAATCTTTACTAGGAAATAAAATTCCGATAACCTGCAGAAAAGATTATTCACTCAAGGAACAAGGTAAGTGAAGTGGTACCGATACCTGTAACGTTGTAAGATGCTTGTCATTGAATTTATCCTGAACATATCGTAGCATTAACGAAGTCTTGCCAACACATCCTTCACCCAATAAAACAACTTTAAATTGGTTTTTACGGCTTGCTGTGGCCATGATTAGTAGGATATATCAACCAAGTACCTGACTGTACAATAGAATAACGAAAACGTCCTGTTAATGAGTGATAAATCAGATATTATTAAGTAAAGACGGAGTTTTCGGACGCCATTTTTGTACATGTATTACAACACAGAAGTGATAGAATCCTCGTGATACATTGACGTCACTTCACAGTTTTGGAAAACTATATTCGGAAAGACGTCGGGAAAACGTCGTGCTTCCATCGCAAACAAAAATAATTCCCGATTTCCCCAACTTGCATTTACTTGAACGACAATTTTTCCAGAAAGAATAGAACAGGGTTTGCTTTTAAGAAATTTCAGTGGTATATGGAAAGTGATGAAGTTTTGTTAACAATTTAACATAAAAACAGCCAGAAAAACAAATGGTAGTAAAGTTAAAACAAATATTTAAGAATTAAAACCACATTTTAGCATAAAGTCTATGTTAACTGGGCAGACAAAAATCTTTTGATCAAACATATTAAAGAAAAAATAATAATAAATAAATAAAAGAATGAATGAAAAAACAAGAACCCTGATCATTGTGTACAGCAGGCTGCGCTATTGGTCATGCGCGCTAACCGTTCCGCCATATTGGATTTTTTCACACGTGTGTTCAGGTTTCAAACTTCGTCTCAAAAAAAGTACAAAAATGGTGAGTTTTCTTTACTTTAATCCCATATTTCCTGTAACAATAAATAAATCAACCTTTTTCTTTTCCTTCGACAGGTTTCTCTCAATCCAGTTCAGATTCTGAATCCCGGAGCAGAGGAAGAAAGAGCCGAGACTGCTCGTTTAGTAAGTTTGACATTTGCCGGTGTGCTCATGAACTTGTACAGAAAACGTGAAAAAATATCGTTCTAAAATTCCATAACTTTGTCTTCTTGGCCCTCTTTTGATCAATAAGGGTTCCTTTTAAGGAAATATAAGGCTTGAAACAAGAAAGCATTTGCTTCAGCCGTGTTGTTTGCTATAACCCACCCATTCCCCACCCAGATACTAGTGCTTCTTGTCTGTTAGCGATATTCAACTCACCAATACAAGATACGTACGGCAAAACTCACACCGTCAAAACTTGATTCTACTTTTCCCCCTAAAGAGTCGTTCACATGCACTTCTCAAGTAATAACTGTGATAACATTGTCTCGTCCTATCCTGTACTTTTGGTTTCAGCCTCTGTGTTCTATATTTGCACCTATCAATGATTAGCCCCAGGGAGGGGTGGGCAGACCTAGGGGGAATTGGCATTTTTGGAGATGGCAGAGTTAATTTCTCTACCCCAAGAACTCTGATAAATGTCAAATTTCCCCTCCCTTCGAGTCTCTCTTGTTCTGTCAAGTGTCAAATTCCCCTCCTCTGAGGGAGAATGTACTTGTCAAATGCCCAACCCAAGAAGTAAGATCCTATGTCAATTCCCACTGAGCTGCCTGCATCCCACCCCACCCTCGGGCTAAGCATTGATAGGTGCATTAAGATTTGTCTTTTGATGCCAAATATGTATGTGTGGGTGTTTTAAGTGATTTTATATTGTATATCATTTCTGATGCTTAATGTTGTCCATATATTCCAGTCTTCATTTGTAGGTGCCATTGCTATTGGTGATCTTATTAAAAGTACATTAGGACCAAAGGGAATGGTAAGCCTTTGCAAAAATGCTTGGCTTAAAAGTATCAGGAAACTATTTTGTGTGCAGTTATGGAAGTTTATTGACCAAGTGTGAGTTTGGCATGAGGGGATATTACTTGAGTTCTTATTTTGTGTGTGTGTCAACCAAGCCCATAGGGAAAGGTTCATACACACTAGAAAAAAAAAATGATACCAGTATCTCCCCATCCAGATTGAACAAGCTTGGTCATTAAATGGTTTATTGTAGGCATGGCAAACAAAATTATCAAAAAAGTCCATAACTTTAGCAGAGAGGTACAGATGAAAAAATCGTACCTCTCAGCAACCAATCATATTATTCCATTCAGTGGACTGGCTTGCAATAATATAAAACTTTAAGAACTGGTCATTATTTATGGGGGGGGGGGGACTGGTGCAACAGTGAATGTGCCATGTTTGGTTTTCCTGACCCCCTTTTTTGTGATGCACAATTTGTTCTGACCCTCCACCCCTTCCTACATACATCACCAATGTCTGATGACAAAAGCTTTACATAAATTTAGATAACCCCCAAAGTTCTCCCTGCATAAAAATTGGTGACCCCCTCCCCAGCCCAACCCCCTCCTCCCTATAATGACTGGTCCCTTATTATATCATGAATGAGTGCTACAAATGGGCAATCATGAGACAACCCTGTCTGTACATGTGTTACAGTGTGTTACAGTGTGTTACAGTCATAATTCTGTGACCTACTGACTCCAGACTTCTGAGCGACGTCGGGCATTTTAACTTCTGTCGATCAAAGTAATTACTAACTCAGACTGTTGAAACTTGAATTGATAGAAGCCAAAACGTCTGACGTCACTCAGAAGTCTGGAGTCTGTAGGCCGCAGAATTATGAATAGCACCTGTAACCCCACTCTGAAAACTTTGTCATTGAGTTGGGGTTTTTTGCTTCTCAGGACAAGATTTTACAGTCTTTTGGTCAAAACAAAGATATTCAAGTAACAAATGATGGTGCAACAATATTGAAATCCATTGGTATTGACAACCCAGCAGCAAAAATATTAGTTGGTTAGTACTAAAATTACAATTAAAGGGTTCCCACAGATATTCAGTCAGAAATCTAGAAAAGGTTTTCAAGTTCAGGGAATTTTGTATTTGTTATGGGAAATTATAAAAAAATGTGCCAAAAGTTGGGGGAAGTCAGAAAAATTTAGAGTTAGCAAGTGCAAAGAAAACCCTTTTTGGGGTTTCCTAGAGAGATTCTGGTACCTTATTATTTGTTACAACCCTTTTTGTGTTCAATGAAGTTTGAAAATTGGCATTTGGTCAGTAAAAAGTTGTTGGGGAATTTTATTTTTCCAGGAGAGTGGGAACACTGAATAAATGTATGCAATGATTATCTTCTGTCACACCTGAACCTTGTTTTAAATTCATATCTGTGTACTTGGACATGTGTATTTTTAGAAGTACTCTCTTTATCTGTAATGTTTCAGAGTTGTCTAAAGTGCAAGATGATGAAGTAGGGGATGGTACCACAAGTGTGACTGTCCTTGCATCAGAACTTCTAAAGGTATGTTCATGGACCATGGCTGTGCTTAGTATCAAGTGGGATTTTGTATGTTAAACTGACACATTTTGATGAGAAACTGGTTTTACCAAATAAGGCATGTCAAAGCTTGTTCAGCAGCAAAAAGCCTGTTCACAAAAGTATATCAAATCATTAAAAATGGTCATACTGTTGCATGTCATGCGGTAATGCTACTCTTTTCTTTGAAGACCAAGATTTGACAAGACATAAACTTCAATCGCTTTATTACATGTATATACACATGTTGAAGTATACACTGTAATTCTACTAATGTCAAAAACATTTGTGTCCTTAGGAAGCTGAAAAGTTAATATCACAAAAGATTCATCCTCAAACCATTATATCTGGTTGGCGTAAATCTGTCAAGGTAGCCGAACAGGCCCTGGAGGCAGCAGCTATCAACAACAGCAGCGACACTGAAAAATTCAAAGCAGATCTAATGAATATCGCAAGAACAACTCTTAGTTCCAAGATTCTTGTTCAGCACAGAGATCACTTTGCCAAATTGGCTGTGGAGGCTGTCTTAAGGCTAAAGAGCAGTGGAGATCTTAATGCTATTCAGATTATCAAGAAACTTGGTGGGGGAATGGTAGATTCTTTCCTAGATGAAGGTCAGTCTGAATCATATTCTGTAATAGGTGGTTGGTTGAAATACTTAAGTTGACATTTGCTTTGGCTACCTGTGGCAATGAAAATGAAATGATTTATGATTTATATAGCGTCTTTTCTATGTGGATATAATCAAAGGCGCTTTACAATGATTAATGTG
>JAAAQI020146191.1:0-11360 GCA_011800005.2 Stichodactyla mertensii
GGTGGGAGGCACAGGATTGGGTTGGCGAGCGAAGTAGGGTGGTAGTTCTTGCGACTCAGACCTAAAGTGTTTTCAATGCATTTGTGTTTACAACTGCAGCAAGTTTTTAAGCGAACGCCAATAGATCTTTCCCGAATTCGCTTCATTGACCATTGAAACAATGGTTTCGATGCGAGGCTGGACTTGATGTTATCATGCATTTATAATTGGATTTGGAACCATTCACTACGTCATACAGCTTAAATTCCTGTTTATTAAACGAAATTATGTGTTATTACGTTTTAGGGGCTCTAGCGGTCGCTATCTTGGAAGGCTGGCTCTATGCAGCCGGAGGATCCCACAATGGTTCAGCCCTAAAAACTGTTGAACGATACGATCCAATACAGAACGAGTGGACCCAAGTAACTTCCATGCGACTACCCAGAAGCCACTTTGGTCTGACAGCTCTCCAAGGACGACTCTACGCAATCGGTGGTTACAGTGGGATATCCGAGATTGAACACGTGGAGTGTTTTGACCCTATGGCTAATAAATGGAGTGACATCAATGGGCTTAACAAGGCTAGGATGTCACATGGTGTGGTGTCGTACGGGGAAAGAATCTACGTG
Organism: Stichodactyla mertensii; assembly: GCA_011800005.2. Lineage (NCBI taxonomy): Eukaryota > Metazoa > Cnidaria > Anthozoa > Actiniaria > Stichodactylidae > Stichodactyla > Stichodactyla mertensii. The sequence goes on from JAAAQI020146191.1 coordinate 609, forward strand.
ATTGGTGGATCTAATACTGTAGCGATATTGGACTCTATAGAGAAGTACAACCCTGATTTGAATCTCTGGTTAATTATAAGAAACACTATGGATCCACGCAGCGGAGCGGCGGTCACTGCAGTGTATGGAGGCGATGAGGGCGTGCAAGATTTGTACATCATTGGAGGACAAGACTGCCATAGAAGAACAATTAATTCCGTCAAGAAATTGAACTTGAAGCTTGCAGATTACTCCACCGCTACTGCTCCTCCTTTGATCTTATCGAGGGCTTTCGCTGGTGTTGCTTCAGTATGATGGATAAATTTACTTTGTTGCTATTTCCTTAAGCCTGGTTCTCACTAGCGACGCAAGCATAAGCGTAAGCAACATACGCAGACTCAGTACTGCATTTATCACCGAGGTGTGAGAAGACAAGCACCGCTAATGAGCAGTACCAGTACTGAGTCTGCGTATGTTGCTTGCGCTTATGCTTGCGTCGCTAGTGAGAACCAGGCTTAAATTCAATTGTTGAACATTTTTTCGATTTAAACTGTTGAGTCTACAATACGTCGAGAACCTTTCTCACATGGACATCAAAGGGACAGAGCCAAACGTCCGTAGTAGAGAGGTTTTGTGTGTGGGTTAAATGGAAACGTAAGCAAATTTTGCGACAAAATAAGTGCCCGTAATTATGAGGTAGTGTTCGTATTATAGAGGTTTCGCTTCGACTTGACAGGCTCAAATGAACTACATTCATTGCTTTAGTATCACATTCATTAACGAGGATAATTCCTACAGAATTAGGAAAAGAACGCCTTTTATACAATCGCATTTCTTACTTCACACTATAATAATAATAATAATTAAAACCTAAAAAGCTACATATTTTAACACTTTCTAAAAGTGAATTTTTATATAATAATAAAGAAAAATAATTCGAATCTTGATGCCTTATTACTTCGACAGTTGTGCATAACTTTGAAAGTTTTTTTTTTTTTTTTTTAGATATCATTAGTTCACACTTAGGTCGGTTTTCTTTGATGTACCGCAGTCATCAATATCGTTTAATAACTTCCGCGGTTTTCACATCCAAGGAATGACATAGACCTCCTCGGCTTGGTCGTGCTGTTTTCCCATTTCAGATCAAGTGTTATCACGGAAATCATCAAACGATCCGGCAGGCACATCACTAGGAGAAAAGTCTCAACTATCAAATCATTTTAAAACCTTTCTCATGGTCGAGCAAAGTCTTTGACAATTGCATTGCACGTAGTATTAATCCCCTCTACAACTTTGCTTCCATGTGGGACGGGTTTCATGCAACACTGCGCATTTCAGTCCCCAAGAAGAGTGTATTTTCGTCGATATGAATGGTAAAGATAAATCTCTGGGAATTTTAGAAAACCTCTCAAGTGTGAACTAAGGCAGTTAGCTATTCGATCCTTGGTGACTAGTGTTTAAACACCCTCGGGCATTAAAATCACTTAGACACCGAGAATCGAGTAAATAACTCTCACTTACTGCTTTCTAGTTACATTAGACTAAATTATTCACAAAATAAAAACTTACATTTTTAAAAAAAATTAAGAGTTCATCTTGGTAGTGCATTTGACTAATGTTTTCCACGAGATTCTCGAGCTATGTTATTAAAAACAACCTGTCATAAGAGTACAGAAAAATCAAACATATACCGGTAGATCTTTAAAATAGTATGATGGCCATTTTGATCTGGATGACACTGTTTTATTAGACAAAATTTGATTTAAAATATGCCAAAAATCTATCATGATTCTTCTCAGATTACATTACATGAAGGCAACGTTTTACCCAGCTTCCCATGAGGTACAGTGACTAAAATATGCCCCTACCCAAGTTAGTCCAGCATGTACTATGTTGGATAAAACCTATTTTCTATATTCCGAGTTGGTAGTGATCTTTTCTTAGCAATTCTCGTAGGCTTTTCAAGATATGTTGATTTTTGACAAATATAGTTTATCTACAACAATTTTGTTGTCCAGTGCATTCTGATGGTACAACTGACATGGCCAACATACTATCAAAAGGTCTGATGAAATGCTAACTGAATGTCATTTGAGCTTTTATATACTTTATTGCAGATTTAAGAAGAGATTGGGTGAGTAGAATATTGGCAAGAATAAGAGTTAAATCACTGACATTTCTTATTTGCTTTTCTTCAAGCCACAATCAATCTAGTCACAGCGGCTTAATTTTTATGAGAGCTTTAGTCATTTGCAGCCACAGCAGACTTAATTTTTAAAAGAATGAAGCTACCAAAGCTTCAAGTTACCTACTCTTTCCAATATGGTCATCACTAATAAAAAAGAATGATTTCCTTTTCAAATTAAAATCAGTTGGAATAAATTGGATCTAAAATTTAAAATTGTTGGTTAAGTGGATTAATATTTACTTAATCGCATTTTATTGTCTTTAAAGTACTTCCACTTTTACTCTTTCCTTGATGTAATGTCCACCTTCTAGTTACAAAACACAATCCTTGCTTCAGAATGGTTTTGGAGAATTTCTTTAGTTCTTGGCAATGTTTAGATCTGCTAAAGCATCTTCAAGCTCTCTCTTCAGGAATGCTACTCTTTTCTTTTCACGAGATAATGAATCTGTACAAGACAAAAACATGATATTTTAATTTAGATAAACTTTGGATGGTGGTGAGATATGCAACATCTATTTTAATCATTGGAATTGCCTATAAAACAGGTTGCTTTTTTTATGAAAAAACCAAAATAAAAAAGGCAAGATATGAACAGTCAAGGTGTGTCTCTGAGCTTGTGCACAGGACCCACCACTGAGTGGTTTGCAATCAGAATCAAAAGGGTTTTTTTTTAATACTCTAGATTTTGTTTTCAAATCTTGCCAAAAGAATGGAAGCCCCTTCCCTCCAAAGGATGTTAAATACAATCATTTTTACCAAATAAATAAAACAATCATTAGAACCTTACTTGCTAATTTAACTTGGAAATGATACCAAAGTATAAAGCACATAAAATAAATTATTTTATTATATAAACTACAGTGTTTTAAAAGGATTTCTACCACTGAGAAATGTCGTATCTCAGCACACGTAAAAATACGATATTTTTCACACGTGAAAATATCAACCAATCGAAATTTTAGTATTCAGTGGTAGAAATCCTTGAAAACACTATTGATAGTTTACATAATAAACAGAAAAATACATGGACACTTGGAGGGTATCCGGTCATCTCGCCCCCTGATGTGTCATCTCGCCCCCAATGTCTTGCAGTCTTTTAAAAAGGTAGTATTTCGTCTTTATTGTAACTTTAAACGGTTTGAACAAGATAAACATTACTAAAAACCGGCGAAATATGTGTCATTAGCGTGAATCACAATCGACTGAGCTCTCTGTTGCTCTCTGTTTAGATTAGTATATGATGATTACCAGTATGATTTTATTAATTTTTATAGTATTTTTTAATATTAATTAATTATATCTTAATATAGTAATTATATTAGAATTAGCATATTATTAGAATTTATATTTTTTAGTTATCGTAATTTATAATTTTAGTGATATTTTGTAATGCGCAATGGGCGAGATGGCAAGGGGGCGAGATGACCAGCATTCTGCTTGGAGATATGGAATTCATCTTCTTGTGTTCAAATTTGATATCTCACTCGTTTGCTGCGCTCACTCGTGAGATATCAAATTGAACACTCAAAGATAAATTCCATATCTCCGCGCGCCCATGTATTATTCTCTGTATACATTTTACTCACTATCTTGCCTCTGATTGGCTGTGAACTCGACATGATAAATTTATTATCGGCAGAAAAAATTTGCAGACAACATATTTATCATGTGAAATTCATCATTCAAGTGTCAAATGCACTTTTAAAAATAGATTTGAAAAAGTAAAAGATAAAAGTTTTCCTAAATTTTTTAAAAATCTATAGAGTGTTGTCATGAGACATCATCGCCTCCATTTTGGTGTACTTTCAACAAAGGATGTCTAATTAGGTCCTTTTGCTTGGGACACCAATGTGGATGCCATGTCTTTTGTCTTTTTTTCCAAGTAACAAGTAGTGAAAACGCTCTATGATAAAACAGTTATTGTATTTGGTTTTCCCATGTTATTATAAATTGTTAAGACCTCAAATCTGTGTTAACCACCCCAGGCTATTGCTTCAGCAGACAACACAATCTCAGTCTTGATAATTTCCAATAAACATTTGCAACCCCATCCAATAATTGCTTGATATTGATTAGCGTAACCATGACTTACTAGATAGTTTGTCACATTGATTTTGAAGCTGTTTGGCTTCAATCTGTGAATCATCTGCTCGCAGGATAGCATTTCTACGCCGAATATCCAGGTCTTCAACCTTATCTGCAAAATAATCATTTCTCTTGAAACGGCGTTCTGCTCTTCTTTCCAAGGTGTACAGATCTTTACACATTGAATGAATCTCATCCTCTAGGGCACCGATCTTTCCTTCTGCTTCTTCGGACCTCTTCTTGGCAGCAGCTAGATTAGCCTTTGTTTCCTGAAGACGGCTTCTAGCTTCTTCAAGCTTGATTTCTTTTTCACCCACATCTTGGACAACATCAGCAACTCTGTCTTCCAGGAGAGCAATCTGATCACTGTGGTCATATTCCCTGCCTTCCATTGCTTTCCTATCCTTTTCACTGTCATCAGCTTCAAGAGATTTGGCTTGAACTCCTAGAGATATTTGATAGGTTTTATCATTCGTTTTGTCAATCTTTGCCTCGATTTCTTTAATTCTATTTTTGAGTCCATCTACTTCCATTTCAGCTAAAACTGCTCGTTCTCCTTGTCTCCTAAGTAGCTTTCTGAAGTATTTCTCCTTGATTTCAGCTTTTTCAATCTCTTGTCGAGTCTGTAAGACTCTCTTTTTTAGGGCTTCCATGCTTATTGGCTGGTGTGTCTGTGGATAAGAAAACTGAAGATATTGTCGAACCTGAAAAGTAGAAATTTTGGAAAATGAAAAACTAAGACTACAACAAAAAATCCATCCAGTTTTAATAGGCCCTGATCAATGGATGTCTTTATGGTGGCCTTTCACTCTAGTCATCTTAGAAATGAAATTTCTTGTTGGAGTTTCATCTGGCATGTCTTTCCAAGATTACCAGTAAACACAGAAATGTTACCAAAAAATGAATATGCCAAAGTAGGGATGTCTATATCAGGGAAAAACTGTATGGAATCTGGGGCAAGTCAACAGTGTGCATAAAGAAAATACGAAGCCAATGCTTTCCCCATTTCTTGGCAATAGAATATCTATTCTACAACAGTATAACAGGTATTTTGAATGCTATATCTAAAGGAAGGTGTTTGCTGGTGAATACAATATGATTCTAAACTAAGGCCCTGTCCACATGATCTGGATATTTTTGAATCCACAACTTTTTCATTGCGGATTGGCCTCTTGTCCACATGTATCTTAATACTGTACAGCGTTTTCTAGATCGCTGTTTTAAGAGAAATTATTGTAGTAGGAAATATAATGTATACAACCTTTTAGAAGTGCAAGATTCAAGTATTTTTAAGAAAGCCTCTAATAGTACAAACCATCTACTTAAGTCACTTATCCCAGCCGTAAAAAGTACGAAACATAATCTTAGAAATAAATGTAGTCTGTTTCCTAGAGTGTATACAGAGCGTTTTAAAAATAGTTTTGTAAATAGACTAATTTTTAAATATAATGTATATAGCTTCTATGCACCTTAAATTACTCTTATTCTCTTATTTTTGTAATTAATTACAATTATCTTAGTTTAATTTCATTTCTGTTGTAATATCCTATATGTATTTTATTGGATAAATAAAGACATTATTAGTAGTAGTAGTATTGTATCTGGGGAATACAGTCGATAAATCCACAAGTTTTTGAATACGCTCTCCAGAATGGATTTTTTTGAATACGCTGTGAATACAGCATTGTGTGGACAGTTGAATCTGTACATTTTTGATGATGCTGACACTATGGTATCAAGCTTCAGGGATGTGCTGCACATGCTTTGTCAACAAAAACCTTGTGGATTCAAAAATATCTGGATTAGGCAAATACAATTCGAATATGATACATGTGGATGTATCATATTCGAAGTGGTCCTGTGCACAAGCTCAGAGGCACACCTTGACTGTTCATATCTTGCCTTCACAGAAGAGCTTTTCATTATGGCTCCAGAAGCAACATGAACATGAAAGCAGCAACTATTTAATTCTATAATTCAAATAATAACAGCTGATATTGAAACATTTCCACTTTGCTTTGTAGATCCACAACAATTTTGGCCATATGACTTTTCTAACCATAGGAACAAGAGGACTGTACCACAAAAAACCATACAAGTTGGTTAAACAATAGGTTTGGGTGGACATAGTTACTTCAACTTAAACATACATGACATCTCAGGCAAAAGCATACATATCTGATTGCTAATGTTATGGAAAATAACCGTCAGGTATGCATAGGTTTTTATTTTCACAGACAAGGCATCAAAATCATACTGTAATCATCACTGGTGCAACTGAACACCTCAACTTATTTCGCCCAAGATTATAAGCTATCGATTTGCAATTGTAATTTTCTTCAATCTGTGATGACCATATATTGTATATTTGATATTTATACACAGTATTTAGAAAGCGTTCAGTATTCAGTTTTTCCAGTGACTAGAACGAAGATCAATGCAGCGTAGCGTTTTCTTTATGGCAAGCAGTCACAGTGGTACAGTATACAGTAACTTTAGCATAAATAATCTGGTAAATCTATTAAGCACACGATTAATTATGAAATTCTTTGCTTTAAGGATATTCAGTTTTACCTCGGGTTGGTATAACCCAGAAACCTAAAAAAATATCGAGGAATGTAAGAGTAAACACGATCGTCTGAAATCTCGTCACGCCATTCATCCAACTGCCTTTCAAACCTCGACCGAAAAAATTCGCCAAATACGACATGCAGTGTCCAAAAAAGCCTAAATTTCCTTTGCATATAAGAGAACATAAACTGTATTCCTTAGAAACTTTAACAATACGATTGTATTACATCTAGTAACTTCATCAAGAGTCCATATTCCATTCAACTTTGATTCAATAAAGCGAGACGCGAATGTAGCGTGCAAGAACAATGAAAGACCTTCGTAAAGCTTCGAATTACAAGCCCTTAGAAAATGGACTTCAAGGCTTTTTGCTCCATTGAATCATAGATAGGTTAACGGAGAAGGGATACGAATCGTATTTTACTTACCTTAGGCTTGTTTTTGGGGTTAAAATAAGCTGTAAATCAACCACACCTCTATTGAATGCTACACAACAACAGTCTCCATTTGCCACTACCCTTCTTCTATTAATACACACCACGCATGCTTTACACTGCATCCGCTGGGCAGCATATCGGCGCACTTTTGCAGAAATTCTAATTTGGTTGTAAAAAAAATGGCTTTGTTGATACCAAAGACTCATCCCCTTATGATTTTCTGTTGATATTCACTCTTTATTGGTAATTTTTTTACAAACTCTGAATCACTATACTATGATCTTACATATTCATTGAAGTTTTTTTACAGTTAATTCAGTTACAATAAGCACAAAGGAAAGAAAGTCTCTGGGATCGGCGTAAGCCACACTATATATCCGGAAAAAATTAAGATGGGAGACCCCCTTTTTTTGTTCACATTATACATGTCAGTAATCTAGTCAAACTTTTCTCTCTCTCTACCCCCACTTGCATGATATTGTGCCGTTAATTTCGAGTTTACAAGGTCAGTTTTATTAAGACTAATCACTGTCATCAGTTCAGCTCTTTGATTCAACCCACGGTGCCAGCCATTTGGGAATCACTTTTCAAGGCGTCTTAGTTCAATAAAGGTTACCATCCTGCGCTGGTTCATGAGCAGTCTTCCCTTCCCCCTGCATTTGCATAGTCGGTAAACCTGTGAAAAATATATCGCCAGTGTTTTATTGTTTCATTGATGAAAAGCAACGCCGCACTGTACGCTGTATTACGCATTACCTAGTACATGCGGGCAAGAGCTACTTATAGCAGGGCGAAAAAGCTTGTTCGATCGTAAACTGTGAATTTTCGTAGCACCCATCTACATCTACATCTACATTATTTATTTGCAACAATCTATCTAAAGATCATATAATAGCAAATTTCACTATGCATAAAAAATATGATAATAATAATAATAATAAGTAAATAATTATATTAATAAACTTAAAATGTGTAAGAAAAGAAAAAATAAAACCGTGCTTTAATACATACGGGATGCTGTGGAGGCGGTTGCCTTCCCCCAACACAGTTTTTTAATTTGCACTATTCTTATACGGAAATATGAATATGAAAATAATGACAGAATGCCTTATGGAAGTGGGCTGCATCTTCAAAAAAAAAAAAAAAAAACCGCTTACACCGCGCTGGCTCGAGAACGAAAGAATGACTAAAATATAATGAATAATAACTAATGCACGAAGAGTCATCGAAAAAAGTGATTTTTCCATATAAAGGATCAGAAGAAAGAGCGGATGAGTCCATAGTATTGGTAGAATCTCAACATCAAAAGTCAGTTAAAAATTCAGCTTTATAAATGCTCCCAGTCCATGTTGCTCTATCTTCAACGTACCCAGCCAGCCTGAAATTACTTCGGTGCGCGACTGCAAGATGCGTTCTCACAGTGGCTCTAGTCATAATGTATATACTGCCTTATAAAAAAACATATTTCTTTCCGTTAAATGTCGGATGCTTTTCGGCGAGACTTAGCAATCATTTGCTGCATGATTGACGTAAAATAAATTCCCGTTTTCTGTTTATTTCAAATATCACACCCACCGCTGCGCACAGAAGTCCCTAGCTATCCCCATGTCCTTTTCAAGGCGTCTTAGTTCAATAAAGGTTACCATCCTGCGCTGGTTCATGAGCAGTCTTCCCTTCCCCCTGCATTTGCATAGTCGGTAAACCTGTGAAAAATATATCGCGAGTGTTTTATTGTTTCATTGATGAAAAGCAACGCCGCACTGTACGCTGTATTACGCAGGGCAGGGTTCGACCTCAAGGAAAGTGCGCAGGAAACCAGGAGATGCGAATGATCAATGCAATCATCGGCCCCTTGCTGGAGTCCCTGGGGATTTGGGGATGGAGGGGGACTGCCAACTACAGTCGTGGCTAAGTGAAGTGCAAGAAACACGTCATATATTTCTTATTTATATAAAGCTAGCTTTTTTTACCTTAATAAGTAAGATGTGTTATACACGTTCTTCTTACAAGGGAATATGATTTCATCTACTACTCGAGTTTACCATTATTCCAATATCTTTTAACTTACGTGATTTGCCACTGTACCCTTACTGTTCATGATGTATCCAAAACTAGGACGAAATACAACTTATGGCCTTCAGTTGAATTGGTCGACGACCTTGTGGGATTTGAACCACATTTCATGGTGGTTAGTTGTCCAGAAGAACGTTGACATTGGGAAAGAATTAAGCTCCACACATTCGCGCATATAAGATTTACGACCACAGATTTACTTCATCGGCTACCCAAACATTTCAACATCCAGTGCTGTCCTTATTTTCTTCATCGCTCGGGGATAACCCTGCGCGAATGCAATAACAAGGATTTGAAATCGGAACACAAACTGCGCTCGCAGTCGTGGGTTTGCGAACGTACTTTTCGGGGATTTTTGAACAGGAAAAAGCTCTGTATGCTGATATGGAGCCACGCGTCACGCGTATGTGACGAATTTCGCTTAAGGGCTCTTTCACCTTCTAGAAAAGTAACTAAATTTTAAACAACATTGAAGTGACAAATACTCGAAACACCCCATTGTTTATACTGTATTTGGTTGCAGAAAGACCTGCAAGGCACGTTTGACATTCTAAAAATGCAAGATTATCAAAAAATCGGCACATGTCGGAGACGGGGATTACCTGTAAACAACTTCCACGATCACGCATGCAACGTCCCAACGAACATCCCACGACCCAGTGTGCTTACCAAATAAGGAAATGTCTTACAAATCGATAGCTTTTCGCTTGACGCGATAAAGTTTCGCCTTTATTTCGTTGTCGCCACGAAGTCATTGTCGTAAATGCGGTCCGATACCCGTTTGTTGTTCTTATAAAGGTTTAATTTTGATAATGTTTTTCAATGAATTCGATATTTTCACAACTGCCTGGCTTAGGCGTAGGAGTATACGGTTGTTGAACGCCCCTTTAACGACGAACTGAATAAATAAGACAGTAAAGGTAGCCTTTGTTGTTAAGACCATATCCGGCGTCAGAAATTATCTGCGTGGTTGAAACAAGTTCTTTTGCACAAAAGTTGAAAATAATCAACAGTTGCCATTCGCACCATAATTGCTCGATAAAATCCTATGGTTTTTGTTTTTCATTTTTCTTTGCGTTTTTTATAACAATACAATGCGGCTCATTTTCGACGCTGTCAACAAAACTGACCAATTTTTTGAAATGTTTGAAAACAGTCCAAGTCAATTCCTTAAATAAAAATCCTAGAAAAATCAAAGAGGGAAAAAAGGACAGTAAAAGCATCAGAGAAAAACATCTAAAAGAACATCCCAGGAAACAGTGGTTTGAGAAGGGCTGCACGTTTCCTATTTAAAAATCACAGTCGAGTGGTGGGGGGGGGGGGGGGGGGATTAAGGGCACCCTCCCCCGGGCTTTTTTGGCAGCAGATAACCCCGGGGCTGTAAAAAAAAAAATTGTAAAAATATCAAGGAAGGTTTTA
>JAAAQI020146202.1:0-11359 GCA_011800005.2 Stichodactyla mertensii
AGCTCGAAACGTCAGTAAAGTTAAGTATATTTCTCTTTTTTTCACGGTGTTACAAATTTCCTTTTATTGGTTATTGACCAATAAATAAATAAGAAATAAACAAACAAAATAGATTAAAACATTTTGCATGCTCTCATAAATGTTTCAAGTTTGTTTGAGAATACTGAAACAAGTTCATACTATTCTAACAATGGATTAGTAAAATTTGAAAAATTTTAAAGGATCGAATTTTTCAGAAAGCATAATATGCTCTCAGGGTTTTTCTAACACAAGGGGTCATAACTGTGTTATACTCTTATTTTTATTTCACCCCATTCACACAAAATCTCCCAGAAAACAATTGTTTTTCAACATTTCAAACAGCAAGACAACTCTAAAACCAGTTCCCTTTGAATATCGTCAGAACATGAATTTTGAAATTCTTTCTATGTCATGAGGATCGAACTGTATCAGAATTTTTAGCATAATTTAGTAAATAATTATTCACAATAAAAATGTAGAATGAATAAAAAATACAAATGAGATGCAGATTTATAGTTCAGTTCACCCACACAGCATAATTAATTCATTGGACTGTCTTTGGAACTGCAAATTCAAATCTTGAAACTAGAAAAATTCCACTCTAGAAAAAAATATTTGCAGATATCCCTTTTGAAATCATGAAACTGAATATGTGGAAACAGAAATGTGGGAAATTAAAAAGATGTATTTTATTTCTTTTGAGACAAGTGTGTGATTATTATGAACTGAAAGCTGTTTTCAGGCTGTTTTCAGTTGTTTGCATGCATTTCTGTTCTGGACTTATGAAAAAACATAAATGACACATACATAAGCAATTTTCCTATACTGCATTCGCATAAGAGAAAATTTATAAGATTTAAAATCCAAGTGGAATTCAAGAAATTCGAGAAACTTTGGAAGATAAAGGAAAACGTAAAACGATATCTGTTAGACGTCAAATACTAGTAACATTTTTCGAAAAAAAAATTGTACCACAAGATAATATCTTCTTGTAAAGGAAATATGCTATTCAATTCTTCTTTATATAATTGATGTAAAACCTATGGCCTTGTCAAAGAATCGATAGTAGGACTTGCTTCCCGCCCGCTTTAGATCGCGAGGCCTGTATTGTTTTTGTTGCGTGGGAAATTTAAAATGTCATCATAAAGGGGAGCTAGAACTAAAAACTAAAAGCTGAAAGAAAATATTTATACGTTAAACAGCTATGTTCAGAGATTTGTAGAGTCGATACTGGAAATCTTGAATAAAAGGAAATCGAAACCAAGGGGTCTTTTGTCGCCTTTTGTTCAAGAAAAAATGCACACACTCAAGAAGTTATATAAGAACTCGGTAATTCACTAGTATAGACAAGAACAATGCTTTTATCGGTCTGTCAGGCTGAGATTTTGTAAAATATTGTATTGACAATATAATAAGGTACTTGAATGACCATCCTAATGTTTTCTACTACTTACACATTAGATCGAAGCAATTCTGAGCGATTTTCTTCTTCTTCGCTTTCATCTCCGGAGCTCGCTTCGGTCGCATCCGAATCGTACATGGTTTCCAAGTGCTCCACATAAGCAGTTAGACCCTCCACTAAACTTTCTGTTTCGAATTTTTGCCTTTCGTCACTTAAAGCATTCCTTATAGCCTTGTTAACACTTTCTGGAGAATATTTGACCGCATTTTCGAAGTGATTTTCAGGAGGATTACTGGTCGATGAAGCGTTTCTTGAGTCTTTCGCTTGATAAGTAATTGAACTATTGTCAGGTTCATGTGATTCAGAGACCGACAATATTCCTTCGTTTTCAGCATTCAGGTTCGCTTTCTTACCTACTACTCCAGGGATTGAATCTTCTACTACCTTCGAAGAACCAAACGAAGACTCAGGTTTTCCGTTTAGTTGATCAACGATCCCGTTCAATTGACGATGCACATGGGTTTCAATTTGCCGCGTTTGCAGTCTCCGGAGGCGTTTCTCGAGCTTTTTCGCACGGTTTTCTAACCGAGTTTGTCGATGAACCGATCTTACAGTTCTCTGGGAAATCGCCTTCACTGAAGAATCAAAACTTGCTACAGGATGCTTCAAAAGACGGCTGTTTTTCTCGCCTTCCGATTCAATATTACAGGCACCCGCTGGTGTTAACGTAGTAGCTGTACTCGAAGCACATGCTCTTCGTGAGAGATCAGTGGGAATGGCGGGCTTTCGCTTTTGACTGTCGCCTGTAATATTTGCTGATTTGGTCATGTCCATATCGTTTTCCTGATGGCTTATACAATGTCCGTTTGGCATGCCTTCTTTTGTGAACTGCTCCTCGTTGCGTATTGAACTTTTGGGTGGGGAAGACAAGCACGACGACGGCTCTCCGGTTGTATTTGTAATGTTATTACTACTATCTGAATCGTCGAGCAATCGAACCAGTCCGTTTCGCGAGAGCAGCGTTAAATCAACTCCTTTATTAATGGCGTTTTGTTTCAGATCCTCTGGTACCGTCGACGAGCAGTACCGATCCACAGAATTCTTTCTCGGCGACCCGGGAGACGCGTTTGCCTCGGTGAGAGCTGGAGCCATTTGCGCCATCGACTAGAGTCTCCTTCACAATGAACACGAGCGATGAAAATACGTCCCCTGTGAACGCATTTTCCAAAGCACTGGACGATGGAAAATTTCACCAAGTTAAGGGATAATAATTCTTCTTGATCACAAAATTGTCTATTTATGAAGTTCACCAACTCGAGGGGAGGAAACGATTTTTTTTCGCGATGAAAAGCACGTGACCGCCACGTCTCGACAGAACGTGTTCTAATCCCTCGCTTTAGAACAACCAGGATGCTTGATATATGCAAAACCACCAATTTTTACGAGTCGATTTACAGCTTGAAAGCAGGCCCAAAACCAGCAGACAAAACTTCGATGCTTGAAATGGATACGTATCGTAACGGTTGGCAATACTTTTGTTAGATTTCCAACGACGATGCGACTCCCTCAAGCGAAAATCCAAACACTTTCCTTCTGTCCAAAATGGCGGCGTAAGAATCCACAGAGTTCTTGTACAACCAGATCCTCGTGCAAAAATATCCATTGCCCTCATTGATTGCATCAATACCTCGACCCCCCTATAACCCCTCAATTCCTGATTGGTCCAAAACGCAGGAAGCCCATCAGCTGACAGGAACCAGGTAGGAGAATCCACTATTTGATCAGCAGGGATAAAGTCCATATTTACAAACGATGATCAACACGCCTCCAAAAACGCTTAAAATAACTGTAGTGAATCTTCTCGATTGAATGATTTCAGCCCTTCAAAGAATCTGGAAAAGGAAAATAATAAGAATTCATCGTCAATTCCGGGCTAGATGAAGCTTGGTGTTATTAATTTTTGTTGCTGAAAGGGTAAAACGATGTCAAAAGGATTTAACAATGTTAGTTGGGCCACATGATGTGTTAATTCGTCATTCCCACGTGGAGTAGATCTTTACTACCAATATATTCAGTTTAGTTTTTAAAAAAATTCAAACATTACTGACTGACAGATGCTATAAGAAAGAAACTGGAACCAAAGTTGTAAAATATTAATTTCACTTCTAATCCAGATTTTTTAATTGTAATGATAAAAATAGAACTCTAAAAATTAAATCCTTAAGATTTTGAGACAAATTTTTTTGGGAAAGACTATAAGAAATTATCGAATAAGGTTGAGCATAATATTGTAAATTGTCAAGACCAAGATCTATGTTATCCGTCAAAGCCATAGACTGAGGCAGATAACACAGTCAAGGTCTTGACCAATATAATGCAAAAACTGAATTCAATAATTGTTTTATCATACATTTGAAAAAATTTAGGAATTTTTGTCTTTTAATTTTACAAATCTGCATGTCTCACTTGAATGATGAACTCAACATGACAAATCTATTGTCTTCAAATTTTTCTGCAGATAATACATTTATCATGTCAAATTCACGGCCAATCAGTGGCAAGATAGAGAAAATGTATAATAGAGTGCATGCTATATATCTGTGTAACAAGTCAAAAAAAAAATATTATGTAATTGCCTTTATTTTGTAGAGAGCATGCCATATCCATGAAACAAGTCAAAAATAATATATATATAATAATTGCCTTTATTTTGTGATGATTAGCAGATATCATTCAGGCAGAATGGTGACAAAAGAAACATACCTCTAGTGATCTTTGTGTTTCTTCAAGTGTGGTTCATTCACGAGTGAATTCTTAGTTATCGAATAACTAAATAGTTGCTAACTAAGTACTATTACACTTTAAATAGTTAGTAATTGTTTCATGGATATATGTCATGCATTCTATCAAAACAAATCTAAAATTTCTTCATATATGTGAATCATACTACACTTCTTCCATAATAAAATCCCTATTATTAATCCATGATGATGAACCAGTGGTCCAAAAGGTGACTAAGTTCAGGGAAGAAAAATTATCAGAAATTTAAAATGTGTTATGAAAATTTACTAACATTTAACCCCACACTCAATTCTAAACTATTAACTTAAAATAATTAAAATAAAATTAACTTAAAATAATTTTGGTTCTGAACTAAGCTAGGGCATAGCTATTTGATCATGCCCTGGTTGAAATAATGGAAAATTCAGGTTGATTTACTTTGACCTCTCAGCATGTAAATGTTTAAATTTATTTAAAAATTTTTTAACTTAAACTGAAAGTTATCCAAAAATTTTCTCTAGGAAGTAAATACTGATCAACAGACTCTTGTAAAGCTGAGTTTGCTTCATTACGCTTTCTATTTCCTGCAGACACAAGTCTATGTTTAAATCATCAAGATGTCATTATTCTTTAGTTTTATTTAACTTAGTCTGCAAAAATAAGATACAGCCAATGTCATTAACGATGTCCACTGAAAAGACTGTCCACTGATTCATTTGTTTATTTGTTTATTCATTTAAAGAGATAAAAATTCGAATTTAAAGTGTAGTATTATTAACAGTTAAGACACAAGGTTTTTTTTAGGTATCATATTTCTTGTAGTCTAAATGTCTTTTTTTCCTTTTTTCTTTGAACAACAGTAATGACATTGACTGTATGAAGAAAAGCTTCAATGAATATTATATTAATCCTGTTTCCCAGAGGGCAATATTACACTTTTTGGTGTCACTTTCATTTGCACAAAGCTTTACAAACCACAAAGTAAGTCATGCTTGAATTAATAAGATTTCATGTGTTCTTGAGGTTTTTGGAAGACATATATGTTATTAAACGCCTGGGAGGTCTGTATTGAGAAATATTTGCCCAAGGTTTTGAAAATGGATGGAGGCTGCAGGCCAAAGTCCATTTTCAAAAACAAGGGCAAATATTTTGTCAATACAGACCGACCTAAGTTGTTTAATAATCTTTTTATTTTTTTCCCAGTTCAGAATCCTTTCTAAGCCCATGTAACTGTGAGTGTCTGTAGTACTGAGAAAAAACCAGACCAGCTAACAGCCAATCAGCTCGTGTGATTCGCTAGGATTCCAGACTGGAAAAAACAATATATTTTAAGGAATAAAATTGTAATATCAATTTTAAGAAAATTGGCATTTTCAGTCATTTTGTCAACTGGAAAATAAGACAAAGACATGGCATCATGTTGGTGCTCCAAACAAAAGAAAATATATCAAATTCCTTTGTTAAGAAGGCTTGAAAGGGTTTTAGAACTGGCATATGACCCTGAAAAACTTTATATGGCTATTATATGTCAGTAAGTTTACCCAGGAGACCAAAGACCATCAAGTAAAGATTAGAATTAAAATGAAAATATGATGTAAAATGTTGCTATGACAATGATAGCACACTTCAAATGTGAGCAAAGTCTTTTCATGGCTCAAAACCATTGGGTAAAAATCATTTAAAATTGGCTTATTTTAACTTTTCATTCTTTGATTTGGACAAAAGAGAAAAAATTATGTAACAGGAAATTCTCAAGAATCAAGAAGTTCATTTCAGGGGGTTCCAAAATACAGAATTTTTAAATTTTTTTTCTTAGCACTTACAATCTAAAGAAATGTTACTGTCCAGTTTTTGAGTTATATTAGTTTAAATATGAGATTTTTGAAGGACAAAATTTTCATTTTGAAAGTTCAAATGATTTTGCAGGTGACATCAAGAGCACATGCACTAAAACCATTTTGAGCCTCCTTAAGGTACACCAACATGACTATGATGTCGTCACATGAATATGCTCTAGACAAAGATTATAAAATGTCTTTGCCTTGTAAGTTGAAAGGAAATTTTTATGTCAAATGACATGAATTCTGAAATTAGGTCCAAAAATTGTTCCAAAGTGAGCATATATTCAAAAATAAAAATCTCTGCAGGGACGGTGGAGCAGTTTTTGAAGTGGGGGGGCTAAACTATTTCCTACCTACCCACCCCTCCCCTATCCTTCTGATTTTTTCACTTTTTATCGTTAAGAAATTAAAAAAAGAAAAAGAATTCTCAAAAAAGTGGGGGGGACTCTAGTCCCCCCAGCCCCCTGCTCCAGCATCCCTGCTCTGCCTAAATAAACACACCTGCATTTATAAATTCCTGATTTATGGGCTTCCTGTGGTTCTAAGAAAAATTATCGATATTATGCAAATAAGCAAAATAATATTGCTTATTATGCAAAGTTTTTAACATTTCATTTTAAAGCTGAAAATTGCTACAAAAAAAACTGCTTAAGAAATGAAAAAGATATGTTGAAGATCTACTATGCATATATGCTGTAATGTACTCAAGATTTTTACAAAATTAACTTCGATTGATTAATAATCGATTAGTTATCGATTCCGACCCAAATTTCTGCTCGGTCGAGTTTGTTATCAATTTATATCTTGAAATTTTACTCGAGAACAAAGAAAATCCCAAAATCTTTATCCCAATCAGCTGAAAGCCTAGTTCCCGTAGAATTCTTAGTTGGGATAACATTTTTTAGAACGGTTTAGTTTACAACAATTTGTAATTTTTAAAGCAACAGGTATTTGATACAAATCAAATAAAAAGTCGGCAGAGTAATATTATTTCTAAGAATGTCAAATTTCTTACCTTCAAAAGAGCCATCAAAGCCTTAATTCTTTGCTTCGCTAACGTAAAGATGTTTTCGTTAGATATCACATCCTGAGAGGAATTTAGCATGAGATCAACTTTTTTTAAGTTCAAAATTCGATAAAAAAATTGTAGTTGTAGTAATTCTTGAGTCAGAGAATACATATTTTGAGATGCACTCCTTCCATAAACTTTTCATCTGCCTTAGAAAAATGTTCCTAAAGGTTAGCAAAAACGTCTTGGTCCTAAAAAAAGGAGAAAAAACGAGGAGAAAAATAACTTCTAGTCGTCTCAATATATTCACCAACAGATCTAGACCATTGGGCTTTTTTCTTGGTTCTAAATAGTATCTTAGAAACGATAAATTCGATTCTGAAAAAAAAGAAAAGTAGCTTTGAAAAAGTAAACAAGCCAAATACTACCCGATACGAAGGTAAGGAGCACTAGAAAAGGCAGATGAAAAGATTTTCTACGAATCACACAAAATTTGCCTGTGCTTTCCTAAAAATTTCTCCACAAAATAGCTTTTTCGGGGGGTATTTTTGGAATCACTGCGCAAACTCCTATCGATCTTTTCCTTTTACGGCAAACCGGAAGTACAAATTTCAACGAAGAAAAATCACCTGTGATCGTAAGAACGCGACAAAAACGCCTAAATAACTTCGGTTTAATTCAAATACAATAATTTAATATTGATACTAATCCGCCAAAACTAAAATTAATGTTTTTAGAGGTATTTTTGTTTTTTTCACATCCTCTCTCCAGTCCTTATCTTTCCTTCCTGTCACAGGTAGTCCATTTCCACTCCAAGATTAGATGACAAGAGTAAAAAAATATAAGCATGAAGAACTTTTTGTTCGTGATAGTTTAGAATTGCAGTCATAATTATGATAGAACTTTTGTGTATAGTGATGTACTTTTAGTAGTTTTCATGCTATTCAATGTTCAAATACATTATCTGCCAAAGTACAGATGTCATTGAATATAGACTACAAGCGTGACCCCCCTTGTCTATATCCTGTTATTTTTAATACTTTGGATAATTTGTTGCAGAGTAGTTAAGAGCCATGCATTCAGGTCAGATTGTTTAGCTTACGCTTCTTTTATATTATTCATATTTACCAGCAGACAAGTAACGTATTCATCGCATAAGCTACTTCCCAATCAAAATAAACTCTTTTCAGCTGCATTATAGACTGTGAACAGGCCTTCTATTACCCTTGGTCACTATGCATCTCATTTTTTAATTGCTGGTAAGCTGTGATTAATTATAAGGCCAAGCATGAATTAGTTAGTACTCGTCAGTCAAATATTCCCACAGGAGGGGCCCCTCATGTGCACAGAGGTTTCTTTAACTTTCAGAAAAAAATGCGCACTGTGACCTAGTGACCAAGAAAAATAGAGAGATTACTGCTTGCAGTCTAGAGCTGCATATGAGTACTTTAATTTGTTCTGGTAATGATTAATTGCACTAAATGGGAGCACTCATCCACAGTACTATACACACACACTAGTGTAACCACTACGTATGTCTTATGCATGCAACTCTATCAACTCACATCAGAAACCACAGAAAAGGGGGTGGGTAGCTATAGCCCCCCCACTTTTTTCCAAATCTATGTTGATTATAACACTTTCAAAGCTGCTCTAGGATCCCTGCAAATCAAAACTTAGCCCCCATAAATAAGGTGCTCTGCAGTACCCCTGCACAGATAGAAAAAGATGGGAACCTAGAGAAAAACTGGTAAAGGAGAGAATAAACATATAAACCTGAAACATAACCCAGTTCACATGAGGTTCCTTGAGGCATCTCAATTAAGACTTATGACGAACACAATCTGACCCACTGGACTCACAGTGGTGAAAGGCAATTTATAAGTGCAATGTGTTACTAAATAGACAACAACATAAACAACATGTTCCATTATTAAACTGATTAAAACGCAAGGGTGAAGATGAGTCTAGAATGCATAAGGAACAAGGGAATCAAAGGGAGTCTTTAATTTTGCTAGGTATGAGTAGGGGAGGGGTCTTAAAGTAAAGACGAGACAGAACCTATGCCCAGTTATAACACCGGATGTACCTTTCAGAATGTCATTTAGGCTGCATTCATTATGTATGACTGGGGGGGCAAGAAAATTTTAAGATTCCCCCCCCCTTGTAATAAGAAAAAATCATGTATCCCCCAGGGTAGGCTTTAATAAAACTTTGCATCCCTCCCTCAATGTCCAAAGAAAATTGAAGTCCCCCCCCAATAAATGATAAAAAATTTTCAGATCCCCCATTAATTTCATCTACCCTATCCCATGGTATGTATAATACGTTTCTATTTCTGTTTCTTACATTTTTTTCTGCTGTAAAAAATATGTGGATCATGAGAAGGAAGGGGAGTGGGGTCAGTAACAGGGCGCAGGTTCAGGGGAGGGGTGCAGGAGGTGCACATCCCCCTTGAAATGAGCTACTTACAGTCTATTATGGATTCAATGTTGTTGACTTTGGTGCTTGAGTCACCCCCTCAAAGAATCCTGGATCTTACCCTGTACAAGATTTTCTCTTGTCACACACTAAATCTTTTGATTTCATCTTCAATCTTTCCACCCCCACACTATATATCTATTTGTCTCCTCTGTCCAATGAACAGAGGGTAATTGCAGCATCTGAGGGTTCGCTGGGGATGGTCTGAGCAGGTACAAGTAAAGTTCCTTATACATCCTTTGGTGCATGACATAAGAAGCAGTTATTCTCTTATGAGTGCAGGTGAAGATGTTCATGAATTGCAGTAAGGGACCATTCATTATTTCTGTCAGGGAGGGGGGGCTGGCAAGACGTATCCAACTCTAACCCTAACAGCATTGTGACTCCCCCAGAGACAGTTATTTCCTCTTTCTTTGATAATTTTTTTGTAGTTCCTTCACAAACTTTTGATGCCCCCCTCAGGTCTTGCCAGCTCCCCTTGGTACAAATAATAAATTATTAGCTCAAGAAATATATTGAGAAAGCCATTGAGCCTGATAAGGCTTTTCAATCACCCCAACATGGTAAATGAAACATTTTGGTGGAAACATGTGGTGGAAACACATTTTTGTGTAAAGGGGATGGGTGTCCTTTGACCCATCTCACCTCATCTTCCCAACACCACTCAGTGGCAGTGTGCACCCCCCTCTGAGATGAGCGATTTACAGTCAGGGCTCTATTATGATCTATTTTTGAGGTGGTTAAGTCCCAAAAATAAATGGTGTACCCCATCCTCAAAAAATCCTGGGGTGTACCCCTCCCTAAAAAAATTTCTTGATCCACCTCTGCCACTGCTGATGTACCAGGGACGTCAGAGACGGGGGGGGGGGGCTAGGGGGCTATAGCCCCCCCCCCCACACACACACCTTTCTACACTACACTGTTTAAGCTTCCTTCTCTCACGCTCTTCATCTCCTTGCACGTTTTATATCACTTATATATAATCTGAATTGTAGCCCCCCCGTTAAAAATAACGCTCCGACGTCCCTGTTTACCTGGTACCAACATCTTGAAATTTGATTTGTTTCTTGAAGACAAAAAAGTAGTGTGGTCAGAAAGATGACATTCCTGTTTATAACTCCACTTAATTAATCTCCTGTTTCTTGCACAGGGACTGTATAGCTCTAAGAAATTTGGAGGGGGGGGGGTAGGGTGAAATTTGAAAAATTTTATGAACAACTCGGTATTTGAACTTTGACAAAGTGTTTGCAATATGAGACAATACCTTGTAAGTTAGGGGCTTTTCATTAATTTGTGTGTGTGGGGGGGAGGGGGTTGAGTACAAATAAGAGCAGAGTCATCAATTTTTATGAACCTTAAGATAGGAGGGCTGAATTTTGTGAGTGTTTTGGGGTGGGTGAACATTTTTGGTGTCCATCGAGGGTAGCGAGGGTAGTGAGAGCGGTCAGAAAAAATAATATAATGGTAAAATTGAAATGCACCCCTTCCCCCCCGTTCCCCCGCTAACTAATTTAGAGATTTTTTCCAGTTTTCATACCCTTTCCTTTTCATCTATCTTGACTTTGATGTTATGAAATACAAATCATGGAAATTCGTCTTTTATTGATTGCTTAATTCGCGGAAACCCATCAATTACTAGGAAGCTCGTAGGATGATGATCTAGTTAATTATACTGACAGACAGACAGACAGACAGATTTTATTTGGAGTTGTGCACTTCATTGTACATTAACTTATTGCCAAATAAGTAATTTTACTTAAAAGTATGTATAGTAAAAAATATGGGTACGTGATTATGTCATTATGACTAGGTTGAGTAATTCAT
>JAAAQI020146224.1:0-11357 GCA_011800005.2 Stichodactyla mertensii
TAGGAGTACACAGGGAACCCATTTTTTATAGAGTTTTTGATTGGTAGATTATGGCCGGTTTTGTCCTTCCCCCCCCCCCCCCCCCCCCCCCCCCCCCCCCCCCCCCCCCCCCCCCCCGTACTTTATGACCAGTCTCAGTGTAATAAAGTGCGGAATAAAGAGTTGTAGTAATCTTAGTTCGAGACTCGCAGTTGTTATTGGAACTGGAACTGATAACCATTATAATATCTTTATATCTCAAAACTATTATACATTTAATAAAGACAAGAGGACGACTTTCATACAAAATGCAAGTCCGTCTCATAGATTAGTCTACTATTTATTGACACGAATGTAAGAGTTTTGCCGGTTTACTGTTGGAGGTCTAATGAAAATTAAAGTGTAATAAAGTATATTAAAGTGTATTACTCTAAACTGTGTTTCACGGGTTAATGAAAACCACTCTCTCCCCATATATAAATATATAAATAAATAAAAAATGAAAACAAGAAAAAAACCGCGGGAAATAACGAGATCTGTCGGTGAGAGCCTGGGTGAAAATCCAAGATGGAGGACAAGATGGCGGCGTTCAATGAGTCGTCTGAAAAACGTGGATTAAAGCGATCATTAGTCGAAGATTACAGCGATGATGATGAAGAAGAAGAAAGAAAGAGAGTCATAGGTAAAAATTGGACTACTTTTAAACACTTTTTCATCGTTATTACCCAAATTTGTGACTCCGAAATACTTGACAATCTCTGCTTCTCATTTATCAGCTAGATAGCAAGCTCAAATGAATGTTAAACTCTATATCAAAAAAAATAAACTCAACGTTTACGTTGCTCATTGTATTATCGTAGAGAAGAAGGAATACCAAAGTAGACATTGTCCATACCTGGATACCATTAATAGGTATGTTCTGGTGTTTAAAATTTTTGAATAAGTCACAGTGAATATTTTTCTCCTTTGAGTTAACTCATGTTTCCTGATTTTTAAGGTGATGTTACACGAGACGATTTGCAACAACGGATCTAATGAGTCTTGTTAAAATCCACCAGATAACGTAACATGAAACCGAAGAATTGCAAGTCTTTGAATCCCCTTGAAAAACTTGCAACACAACTCACAACAGTGTTGCACAAAAGATCATTGTTGCAAATCATCTTGTGCGAATTGGCATGTGAGGGGGGGGGGAGGGGAGAGGGCAGATCGGCAAAATTTTGGACCTTGGCTACCAAACATTTCATATCCCTCCAAGACTTCAGTCATACTTTCAGCCTCACACCTCTGCAACTTAATAACCCCCCCTACAAGACACTATAGTAAATGAAAGCCCACTTAGTGTGCACAGGGTTCATGCTACTCTTCCAACTCCTTGAAAACTCCCTAGGCATTAAATAACAGATATTTAGTTTGGATTCTTCTGAGATGGCAGAATTTTCCCCATACTTTGATGAACATACCTATTTTTTGCAATCACGTTTAGATAGATGAAAAATGACTTGTAATAGAATTATCCCTTCTGTGGCCATATTTGCTCCAAACACACTGTTGTTGAACTTACTTTTGTCCTTGTAATATTTACAGGCATGTCCTTGACTTTGACTTTGAAAAGTTGTGTTCTATATCACTCTCCCATATCAATGTCTATGCCTGCTTGGTCTGTGGAAGGTACTTTCAAGGTATTGAAATCACTTGTTTCTTTAATGTCTTTACATTAAATCAAAAGTCACAATGTTGGCTAAATTTTAGCAGCAACATTGACACCATATTAGTGGCTAAACATTCAACTTAACAGTTCAGTAAGCCAATTACAGTTAAGAGAATTTAAAGATATTATTCATCTTGGATGAAAAAATCAGTGATACTTATTCAATTTGTCTCATGACTCTGCATTTGTGGATGAACATGACATTTCTACTGCAGCTACTAGTCTTCATCACCAACACCATCAATTTGAAGTTTTATGGGCTAAGCCTTTCGAAGTTTAATGGAGTGACATGTTTCTGTTACAACTGTTGACGGGTAGTTGCAGAAGACAGTACCCTTTCAACTAATGGATTCTCAGTGATGTGAACTGAATGGCAGAACTTTACTATGCAGAAATTCTAACCAGGGGTACTTTATATTTCTCATCTTTGATGGCTGAGGTGGATTAATGATTTTATGATTTCTTAATCCAATCCAAATAATAAAAAAGCTCTAAAAATTATGTCTGAATCTTTTCTCGCTTACAAAAAAATGCATTTTAGAAAATGTGGAAAAAAATGAAGTGTTCACGGTTAGAGTGCCCCACAGTTATATCTCATATCTGTGATGATGATGAGACTATATCAAATTTTTCCAGGGCGAGGACGTCACTCTCATGCATATACGCACAGTGTCTTGGTAGATCATCATGTTTTTCTCAACCTACATTCACTCAAGGTTTGTGTTATTTGGGATCCCTTTAAAGTGGAATCAATTTTCCAGTGAATTATTATTATTATTATTATTATTATTGTGTATTAACATGCCCTGTTACACAATGAACTTTTAACTGAAACTAATGTGGACTCAATATTGTGAGTCAATTATCAGGAGGGTCTTACACAGTGTAATGGTCTTTTGCAATGAAACTTTTTACTCAGCAAAACTTCATAAAAAATTGAAAGTACTGTAGTAGTTCTGCTGGTGCAACTCAAAATTGTGTTGCGAAATAAATTTTTAACCACTTGCACAAAAAACAGAATGACTCTTTGTGCAACTCTCTAATTGACATGCAAATGAATTCTATTCCTTTATGAATCCAAGATAATTACATTTCACAAATAGTAACGTTGTTTTCCATTTAGTTTTACTGCCTCCCAGACAATTATGAAGTTATTGATTCCTCCTTGGATGACATCAAGGTATTTATTTAATATTCACTATAATTTAACAATTTGTCCTGGAGCCTGAATGGGCTATGAGTCAATAGCTCACAAGGCACAGCTGAATAAGCTATTTGACTCATAGCTCATGAGGATGAAAGGTCTAATTGTTTTAGGTTAAACAACCTAGTCAGACAGTGACAGAAAATAAAGAAGACCTTGGAAATTTGGTGAAACCCGTTGCAAAACTCCAGACAAACACCATTGTTTTGGTATGCTATTTGCTACTAGTGGGCTATCACTAATAGACCTGTAGTAGTGTAGCCCAATCAGAAGGAAGAATTTGTGATAGTCTGCTTAAGTTTGTTTATACCAATTATCAATAGTACCTGTTTCTGATTTGCTTGAAATTACAGTGCATTTCATATAACTTTTGACAAGTGAGTTCCAAAGTTTGTTCGAAAGTTACAAAGTTCAAGTTGTACTTTGGAAGTTCACAACAAACTTTGTTGGCAAACTTCCAACTTATTTCCCATGGAAGTTCAATAATTTGTTAAAATCAGCTTCAAAATTTAGACTGAATGAGCTGCTCCCCCAATGAAGGGTTGTGCTTTGCCTAAGGATGGCATCAAGGAGAAAAACAAGTACAATTTGCAAACAAGACTGAGTCTATTGAATTCTTGGGCTTCTGTGGCAACTAAATTTGAAGTTTGCCAATGACGTTCACTGTGAACTTTCAAAGTACAACATGAACTTCGGAACTTCCAAACAAACTTTGGAACTCACTTGTCAATAGTTAGGTGAAATGCACATAAGTAAGTTGATGAAAACCTGTTTAACTTTTAGCAACTGACTTTTAGAAATTCCTTATTCATTAATTGTTTCACAGTATGTTTTGAATCCAACCTTTACAAAAGAAGATATCAAACAAATGGATACATCAGCAAAGTTATCCAGGGCTTTTGATGGTACCACATATCTACCTGGTAAATTCCCATTTTTATTATCAGTTTATCATCAGTGGTTTTCATTGTTAGAATGTGTTTTATGTAAAGGGGCAGAAATACGGAATACATTTTTGTTGAACTTTTTGAGCAACAGTGATGGCATGCAAGTTGAAGAACATTGTTACGCATTTTTCTGCCCTTTTCCCAACTTTTCACACAACAGAAATGAATGTTGCAGGTTAAAAAAATGTGTACACAAAAAGTAGAATCACATTTTACTTTTTGCAACAAATTTTTCATTTTTTGCAAGTTTTACTGCCGCATACCAAAATAGACCAAATTGGCTAATATGTTATTATGTACATTTCTACCCTATTCAAAACCTCTGGGAATAATAACTTTTGTTTAAAAAGTTTCCATTTCATTTGTATTTGATATCAAAATACAAAACTAGACAAATAATCTTATTCCCAAAAGATTTGAATTGGGTGGAAATGTAAACAGCAACACATTAGCTGATTTGGTTGATTATTGTAATGTATCATTTTTACAAACAACGTCTGTGAATGGTCCATGAAAATGACATATCTCATGTCCACACATTGGCTGTGTACAACAACAAGCCAATCAAAAGGTAAAGTTATTTGAGAAAGCAAAAACTTGCATCATTCCTTGTCTAGTAAATTTTCAAGATGTGACATGTAAATTAACTTTTATCTAACATTTATCCACTTTCTTTAGGAATTGTTGGTTTGAACAATATCAAAGCAAATGACTATCTTAATGTTGTGCTTCAGGTATTAAAGTAGCAGACCTCATTAGAGCAGATTTCATTTGACTGTGAAAAGCTCACTGTACGATTGGCCTTGCTGCATCTGTGATGTTTTCTGGAATTTTGATGTGCCTTGCTGTGTCTTAACCATGTCACAATCATGCTCATACCACAAGTTTTTCACAATCATATGAAATCTGCTCTGTTGAGTAGAGTAAAAAATAATTAGAACACACATTTTGAATACCATATCTTATCACAATTGCTTTGGATCGGCAGGCTTTTGCATTTGTTCCACCAATCCGGAACTTCTTTTTAAGAGAAGAAAATTACAAAGATATCAAAAGGCCACCAGGAGATATCATGTTTCCACTAGGTAAGATAAACTACTGTCAGATCACCAGGTAATACCAGGTAGCTAAGCTATCACGATGGATACCAACATTTTCGTCTTTCTCTTGAATCTAATACTTACTAATTATTCACAAGGGTAACAACCAATCCCTGAAATGTATTTTTGTACCATGTACCATACTTTAAAAACCCAACAAAAATGACTCCAGCATTTCAAAGTCCTAGTACTTTGAAATATTTCAGAGTTCTAGGATTTTTAAAGAAAAACATTAAGCAATAATGAATGGTTATTAGAAGCCCTTTCAAAACCTCATCTCTGTATCCCAATGGGGAGTTCAAAATCCTCGTGAAGATTTCAAATGCCAAGGCGTAGCATTACATCAACCTCTTCATCATTTTTCCTAATGTTTGGATGTCAATCACTCTTGTTTTCAGTGCAAAGATATGGAGAGTTAATCAGAAAAATTTGGAATCCTAGAAACTTCAAAGCACACGTTAGTCCTCATGAAATGCTTCAGGTACTGTGCATGGATATCTTTACTTAGTGATACATCCTTTAGTTCTTTTTCCACATTTCTTTTTCCACTTGCTTTCAACTATGAAAACATGCACTTGAGCCACAAGGCAGTGGAAAAAGCTTGGTCCATAACTTATGGTATGACCCTCTTGCTTGGTTATTACACAAGAGTTACTTATTGAGTCATTTTTGTGTTTTGTTTAGGCTGTTGTTTTGTGTAGCAAGAAGAAGTTTCAGTTTACTGAACAAGGAGATCCTGTTGACTTCTTGTCTTGGTTTCTCAACGCACTTCACACCACACTTGGAGGATCTTTGAAGAAAAGAAACAGTAAGAAAAAGAATTAAAATTAATTTTCCATTTTCAAGTTCTCTTTAATTTGTTCAGCTTTAGTCTTGATTGTCCAAGGTACATATGTACTTATTGGTATTTATAAATGTATAAATGAACACTATTAATGCTTCTGGTTTTGTTGTAAATCGTAAATATTTTAAGCACATTTGAGGCTGAGGCTGAGTAAAAAAGAGCTCAAAACTGGAGTATTTACAGTTAAACTTAGGGACTGGTCACAAAGTAGAGGGGGGTAGGCTGGAAAAAAAGAGGGGGTGGGCCATCACTTTCAAGCACAGGAAAAAGGGTGGGTCAAGAGGAATCCTGCAATACATTGGGGGTTATCATCAATTATTGTGCACCTGGTCAAGGGAGGGGCTACTTGTAATCATGCATGGACTAAAGGGTGAGCCAATACTGATTCATTCATTAGAAGTTTTGATTTTTCCAGCCCCCCCACCCCCCTTCCCACTGTACTTTATGACCAGTCCCTTAACATTATTTTTATAACTTTCAGGCATTATATTTAAATCATTTCAAGGCCGGATGAAAATATTTTCCAGAAAAGTGCCACAGACCGAGGTACATACATGTATATTGTAGCATTGTGATAATCAGGTAGAGGGAATTTAGTCACACTGTTGAGTAGCAACTTGATAAATTTAAAAACTCATGAATAATTAATGAGGACATAACAATATAAATCATAGACCATACAACATGGCTGCTCAATCATGTTGTAAATGCTATTTAATTAAGTTATATTTAGTAATATTAACATGAGTTTTTCTCATTTCAGAACGAAGAAGAGAAGGCTAAACAAATGAATGAAGAGGAATACCAGGGTTAGTTATGCTGGTCTATAAGCAACTCAGGGAGCATTCATTTTTTAGAAGGGGGAGGGGGCCAGAAGAATTGAGGGGGAGTCATCAAGTATTTACAAGTGAAAGGGGGGTCACTGATTTTTTCTGGTAATAACCTGGGGGGTCAGGGGACATTTTGTTCAACAGAAACAATATCACAATTTGTATCATAAGGGGGCGGGGCCACAATTTTTTATCAGTTGGGTACTGGGGGGCATTTTAAAATTTCAAAGCTAAGCTGGGTGGGCTAGCAAATTGGGCATATAATTACGTTAACAGCTATTCCTCCCTCCTAAAAAAATGAATGCTCCCTGAGTGTTAGTAGAAAAACCATTGGACTGTCAAATCCTGCATTCTGATGGTTACGCTAATCTACCTTATGCTTTTCCAAAGTTTGAATTTTGTTGTTTTTTTTATCCAATTAATTTGTTTATTAATACTAGTTAACAATTAGACTTCATTGACTTGTTGTCGTCGGGCTCTGGTCTAATCTGAATCTGTACTGGTATATTAAAGTGCCTAGTATCAACCTTCAACTGTGACTCCAAGGCAGTCTTTTATCTTTATTAATTCATTATTCGAAATTGTAATTGGAAACATTGACTACCAAGCAAAAACAAGTTAGCAATGATTTTTTTAAGAGGTGTGGTTAAAACAGAGATGGTTTCAAAATTCAATTTATTGGTATCAGTTAAGTTTTGTATATTAAATGATGACTGCCTTGATGTCCCAGTCATTGGCATTTGGAATGGAAAACCTTAATAACGCGAAGACACATCGCTCAAACTATGTAATTTTTTGGGGTCATTAAACAGGTAACTCATGTAGAATCATTCAATACATGAGAACATTGTCAGAAAGTTTCTAGTCACTTGATTTGAACATGAAAAATCGAAAAGAATGTTTATGATTATCAGGGTGAGATTGCATGGAACAGCATCACTAATAACTGGCTTAACATTTGTAGTTAGATTTTATATGTTCAAAGGTTTTTCCAGCAAATTCACCAGCTTGGGATGTTTTACCCAATTTTCATCAAAATATCTTTTTTGTGTTTCATATTTCTAGAGAAAGTAACAGAGTCACCCTTTTTGTATCTTAACCTGGATATTCCAGCATCACCACTGTTTAAGGTACATGCAGGGGAAACAGGATAGAAAAATAATTGTTTGCATCATACATGGAGCACTTTTTGTATGAGTACAAAATGTACGGTACTGACTTACAGCACCTACACAGTGTGGTGCACCATAACACTGAAATGGCATTTCTGTTGTTTTCATGTGAATCATCCAATCACAGGGCATAGTTACAGTTATAGTACTGCTATGTATGACTATGAATTTACCAAAGTGTATCTCACTCATACAAAATCTGCTCTATTAAGCTTTACTACTGATAGTATTTGGGTTCCTTCATGTACCAGTGTATGGATTATACATTCAATTCAATAAAACATACAAAGAACCCTAACCAAGGCCTAGTTCAAATGTCAAATCTCACATGTGCCGAATTCAATGCAAAGGGCTTGTACGGGTTTTGGAAAGTCTTGGAAATTGATAATGCATTTTTCCAGGACCTTGAAAGTTTTGAAAAATTGATTTTTGGTCGACTAGGCTATGGAAAAGTTGTGGATTTTATGTAGCTGATTGTTTTGCATTGGTAAATGAACATTGAATGTTTCAGATCCATGAATTTGGCTTTATTTTTGTGCTTTGTGTGGTTTTGGAAATTTGAGTCAAAGGGCTTTGGATGGTTTTGGAAAAGCTTTGGAAATTCTCACATGGGATCCTGTACAAACCCTGAATGCAAATTAGTCAAATCTTTTGTTTCTACTTAATGTTTTTTCTACATTGTCATTTCATTTGCATTGAATTCAGCACATGTGAGATTCAGCATTTGATCGAACTAGGCCTAAAGCCTGGTTCTCACTAGCGACGCAAGCATAAGTGCAAGCAACATATGCAGACTCAGTACTGCATTTCACACCAAGGTGTGAGAAAAGACAAGCACTGCTAATTATAATGAGCAGTACCCTACTGAGTCTGTGTGTGTTGCTTGCGCTTATGCTTGCGTCGCTAGTGAGAACCAGGCTTAAGAGCACATATAGTTTCTGATACATGAAGGAGGAGCCAGTATATACAGGTAATGCACCAGTCAATGTAAACCCTTGTCCACCCCTCACCAAACCCAGCATGACCATTCTCATCTACTATTCACTTCCTTTTCAATCCCTGCTAGCAGAGAGAAGTACCATCTTTGACCTCCATTGACTGAGAGGCCAATTTTTAATTAAATACTCCCCAGTTTCAAGTTTTCTATTGCCCAGTGTTAGCCTCATTTCAGTGTTAAAATATTCACAAATACCAATGATAAAGTAAAGAATATACAGCTTCAACAATACAAAAACTTTGAAATTCCACATACCTTTAATAAAACATGTGAATATTGCACACAAAAATGAGGCTAACGCAGAGCAACAGAGAACTTGAAACTGGAGTATTGCCCAAGAGAGGGTAATATGCAGGGGTATTAGATCAGCAACATCCCCAAGCGGTGAAGGCATTTTTCCCACTTTCACAGACATCAAATTCCAAGTCCCTGGTCAAACCTGGGTTGGGGAGGGGATGGGGGAGGTTGACATTGATTTGTGCATAAATCTGCTTTACTGGGAAAGGTTTGGTTTATTGGTAGAATTATTATCAGTAAAATGTTACTAAACATTAACAAGCCATCATTAAAATAATTATTGTTTAGGATGAACTCCAACAGAACATCATCCCACAGGTCAGTGAAATAGATTCACCCCTGTCTACGATTCTATTGATTGAATATTGGTTCAATATACTTGCGCTATAGTTATCCACCAGCATCATCAGGATAGTGACAACCTCTAAAATGCTAGCAGACAATATAATATTACAATATCAACCATCAATTTCATCAATCCCTTTAACAACCTCTGGTCTGATCCAAGTCAGGGCACGGCTAACTCCAAGATTGAATTGGAATTTAGCATGTTGGGTTTTGTGGAGGGAGAAAAACCAGAGAACCTGGAGAAAAATCCTCAAATCAAGGAAGAGACCCAACGAGAAACTCTATTCACTTGAAATGCCAAGTCCAGGAATCAAACCTGAAACCCCAGAGGTGAGGTGGGAGTGTACACTACCACTATGCCACCCTTGATTCCCTATTATCAAACGTAATGGAAGAGTGAGCAGTTAACAAGAATCTTATTTTTGTTCTTTTTCTTTTTTTGGTTTACATTAATTTTATAAAATGTACTTTCAGATTTCTATTTTTTCACTTTTGTCAAAGTTTGATGGAAAGACTGAAAAGGTTTGTACTAATATACACTTTGCAGTATTTAAAGAAATTATACTGACGGTACTTTGATAAGCTGCCAGGTATTTTTTGCAAAGTGTGAAATAGCACCAGTTACATGTTACTATTAGTGAAATATTGATTACCTTTATTGTATGGCAAGATAATTTCTCCTGCTCTCAATGGCCAAATTTTGGTCCATAACTTATAGTATGGACCATCAACCTTATTTGTGCATTTGCCTTGCCGTACAATAAACATCTTTAATATTAACCTCTCCAGCTCAGTTCATACACAAGTTGTGGAACCTTGTTTTTCCACTTTTTTATGGTTTGCATGTTATGTGCTTGGGCCATAAAGCAGTAAAAAACCTCAGTCCATAACTAACAGTACAGCCCTCACACTTAGTTAATAAGAGGTACGTACGAGAGCAGTCTGCTACTAACCCTGCAGAGAATAGGTTGAAAGAGGCTCTGCTAGAATATTACTTGCACGTTTCATCCCAAACTCAATAACTTATTTTTTTTATTCCAACAGGAGTATAAAACGTACAAAGAATTGTTTATCAAGAAATTTGAACTGACAAAACTCCCTCAGTATCTGATCACTTGTTTCAGGGTAATATATATTACTGACTGACTTGAAATATTTAGAATACATACTAAGAAAATTTTCTGTTTTATAACTGACATGGTTAAAAGCACCATGAGATAAAAGGACATACAAGCTACTATGAATTACGTCTTGTCAAATCTTAAAGACTTAGTTTAATTGGATTGCTGGCAATGGAAAGAAAAGTTTGACTGGTTTTGTTTTTTTCCATAGAGGTTTGCCAAGAATACCTTCTTTACAGAGAAAAATCCAACAGTTGTAAACTTTCCTGTAAAGTAAGCATCATCCTTTTTGTTCTCGTCACCTCTGATCCTGTTCCTCCTCGCAATCTTTTTCTTGAATGTTTGATTTAAACTCATTTTAGCTATTCACTGCATAATATGTGTGCTAGAGGCAGGAGATCCATTGTTTATTTTATAACAGGAGGGTTAGCTGGAGGAATGAAGGGGTGAACGCTTATAACTTAATATGCAAATTAGGGTTATTGTGACTACACACACCATATGGTAAGTGGTCGGTAAGGTGTTGGTAAGTGGTTGGTAAGGTGTTGGTAAGTGGTCGGTAAGGTGTCAACTGGTAAGTGGTCGGTAAGGTGTTGGTAAGTGGTCGGTAAGGTGTTGGTAAGTGGTCGGTAAGGTGTCAACTGGTAAGTGGTCGGTAAGGTGTTGGTAAGTGGTTGGTTAGTGGTTGGTAAGTGATCAGTAAGTGGTTGACTGAGACCTTACTGACCACTTGAAGGGGTTAAAATGAAAATGGCCTAAGTGACTTTTCGGCATGATTTTTCAGATTCACTCAAATCGTTCCAAAAT